>JACEFO010003204.1:0-143496 GCA_015342445.1 Digitaria exilis | reverse complement strand
CCCTAAACCCCCTAAACCCTAAACCCTAAACCCTAAACCCTAAACCCTAAACCCTAAACCCTAAACCCTAAACCCTAAACCCTAAACCCTAAACCCTAAACCCTAAACCCTAAACCCTAAACCCTAAACCCTAAACCCTAAACCCTAAACCCTAACCCTAAACCCTAAACCCTAAACCCTAAACCCTAAACCCTAAACCCTAAACCCTAAACCCTAAAACCCTAAACCCTAAACCCTAAACCCTAAACCCTAAACCCTAAACCCTAAACCCTAAACCCTAAACCCTAAACCCTAAACCCTAAACCCTAAACCCTAAACCCTAAACCCTAAACCCTAAACCCTAAACCCTAAACCCTAAACCCTAAACCCTAAACCCTAAACCCTAAACCCTAAACCCTAAACCCTAAACCCTAAACCCTAAACCCTAAACCCTAAACCCTAAACCCTAAACCCTAAACCCTAAACCCTAAACCCTAAACCCTAAACCCTAAACCCTAAACCCTAAACCCTAAACCCTAAACCCTAAACCCTAAACCCTAAACCCTAAACCCTAAACCCTAAACCCTAAACCCTAAACCCTAAACCCTAAACCCTAAACCCTAAACCCTAAACCCTAAACCCTAAACCCTAAACCCTAAACCCTAAACCCTAAACCCTAAACCCTAAACCCTAAACCCTAAACCCTAAACCCTAAACCCTAAACCCTAAACCCTAAACCCTAAACCCTAAACCCTAAACCCTAAACCCTAAACCCTAAACCCTAAACCCTAAACCCTAAACCCTAAACCCTAAACCCTAAACCCTAAACCCTAAACCCTAAACCCTAAACCCTAAACCCTAAACCCTAAACCCTAAACCCTAAACCCTAAACCCTAAACCCTAAACCCTAAACCCTAAACCCTAAACCCTAAACCCTAAACCCTAAACCCTAAACCCTAAACCCTAAACCCTAAACCCTAAACCCTAAACCCTAAACCCTAAAACCCTAAACCCTAAACCCTAAACCCTAAACCCTAAACCCTAAACCCTAAACCCTAAACCCTAAACCCTAAACCCTAAACCCTAAACCCTAAACCCTAAACCCTAAACCCTAAACCCTAAACCCTAAACCCTAAACCCTAAACCCTAAACCCTAAACCCTAAACCCTAAACCCTAAACCCTAAACCCTAAACCCTAAACCCTAAACCCTAAACCCTAAACCCTAAACCCTAAACCCTAAACCCTAAACCCTAAACCCTAAACCCTAAACCCTAAACCCTAAACCCTAAACCCTAAAACCCTAAACCCTAAACCCTAAACCCTAAACCCTAAACCCTAAACCCTAAACCCTAAACCCTAAACCCTAAACCCTAAACCCTAAACCCTAAACCCTAAACCCTAAACCCTAAACCCTAAACCCTAAACCCTAAACCCTAAACCCTAAACCCTAAACCCTAAACCCTAAACCCTAAACCCTAAACCCTAAACCCTAAACCCTAAACCCTAAACCCTAAAACCCTAAACCCTAAACCCTAAACCCTAAACCCTAAACCCTAAACCCTAAACCCTAAACCCTAAACCCTAAACCCTAAACCCTAAACCCTAAACCCTAAACCCTAAACCCTAAACCCTAAACCCTAAACCCTAAACCCTAAAACCCTAAACCCCAAACCCTAAACCCTAAACCCTAAACCCTAAACCCTAAACCCCGGCGATCTGCTTTACAAGGAAGTGACAGTAACCCCCTACTCTATTTCTTGGTTCAATTTAGTGGAGATAATAATGTATGCCAAAAGAATATATTATGAATTTTTCATCATTTTCATGTAATATGGTATCATAAGGATTAATTTATTATTAAATAGACAATCGAATCAAGACAGTTTGTGTTATATTTTTCTAACATGGCTTACAATGTCTACTATCATCTCACCAAATTTGAACCAACACATATTAGGGGATAAGTTAAACCAAAAGGCATAGTTTAGGGGGGGGTAATTTAGACTTATTCCATGATGATATAAGGTTATTATGATAAAAGGCAAAGAGCAAATAAGAACCATCAAAAGGTGCAGCATGCTGATACTAAAATATAAAAATTCACCTGAACAAATTAAATAACTTTTCACAGTAGAGTGTAGATAACCCTAGCCACAGTTAGAATCATGTGCCACAAGCCAGGTTGGGCATCTCCTGTAATTGGCCATTTCTTGTAATATGCAATGTGCCCATCTCCTGTAATTGCCCAACATTTTCTGTAATGACATAGGCAAGTTGGGCATCTCTGCAGCACAGCACTATACCTTAAGATTAGCTTTGAAGCTGTAGGTAGTGAAAAAATAACATCTTTTAGTAACCATGAATGGTACATTAAATAAAGCATCCACATTTATATGCTTTCCAGAACTTAATATCTGTTCCAAAAACAAAAAATCCAATGTCTGATTAGAATCATGCTTAATAATAGAACTGTGTCAATAAACTTATCTGGCAACTTAAAATACCAGCTCAACAAAAAACAGAGGCTCCCATCATTATATTATTATGATAACAGGGGACGCCAACCATCACAAAGCATCTACAAGAGAAGCAGAGGTGGTCAAATTTAATAAAACATGACACCGTCAGAGAGCAGAAACAAAGTCAGGGTACATAACTCTATCAACAGTAACATCTAAACCCTGTACAAATGAATGTATACTAATGCCATAGGAGTGGGATAATTAGCAGAAAGTGGCTGGCAGTGCATAATGATACATCAACCGTATAGCTAGCAGAAGATAGCAAACAGGATACTCAAAATCATCCATTCACGCAAGTGGCTCGCATATTTTTAACACAGTAACACATGCTGTTGACCAGCTTATTTAGGCTGAAGATGACCGAATTCCTACATATTTATTGCAATTAAAAGGTTAATCTCCCTCTATAAATAGAGGGGCAACTATCTAAGACCCTCATTATATACCCCAACTGGACATCTTGTTAAGAACCTGGCTTCAGGATAATGACATGCAAAGTCCTGCCAGATGGAGAGTTAATACCTTTCCTACTCTTGCTATTCAAGTTCTTTCTCTGGATGTAGGAGGAGGGTTCATGGTTGTAGAAGTAGAAGAGGGAAGAGGGTTCATGGTTTTACGAAACTGAAGCAACATTTATGTGTGAGCCAATGAAGGATTACTACAACCCATAGCTCTAGGCAGAAACAATCAATACAATGGAGCAAAGACCTACGACATCAGATCTAGGTACAGACAATAATCTTAGTATTCCTTGTCATCAAATCATAGTGTAAAAATGGGTAAATGGCAACAATGGTTGAAAAGCAGAAAATAGAAGCTATGATCAGTCAGGTTCAGGCAAATATTTCTTTCATGTCAAATTCTGGAAGCTTCTGACCATTCTAGGGAGGTCGATTGTGTTAGTTTGTACTAACCAAAAAGATCATAATCTTACCAAAAAAAAGTTGATTCAAATCTATTACCTAAATTACTCTAACTACCCCTAGAGAAAGGAAAAACAGGGTACAGTGACCAAGAGTGACTGGAACTTGACTCCAATCATCCTTTATTTGTGAACTGGGCTTTGCCAATAGCTTTATTATTGGATTGTCATGTATAGTCCACATGAAGAGTAATGAAGGCGAGTAAGCACGGCTATATTATCAAGGCAAGTAAGCAAGGCTAATCAATTGTAAGTTGATTAGGCCACATTATACACCTAACAATGGTAGAAACACCATCTTGAATATAAGTCTGCAAATGCCATCAATCTAGACCAACCGGAGAATCAAATTATGCAAACTCTTGAAAATTCTAGCATCACCAAAAAGACAATTTGGAAATCCAAGATTAGACTTCAATCTGTAAATAAACTCCGACAACTAACCAACAGTATCCATAGCATAGCAAAGGGTTTATCCAGTTAGATCTTTATCACAAATTAGTGCAAATGCTAAGGCATCAAGGTGGCAACTGGCAGCACCCAATTCACAAAAAAAATAAGGGGATTGCTAAAAGAAATGCACCTGGACAGGCTATGAGATAATTCAAGTTAAAGATGGGGCATCGCAAGAATAGGTATGAGATGAACAGATGGCAAATAAATAATATTATACCTGGTAGTTGTTCTAAGCTTTACTAGACTAATAATTACATACATGCTAGCATCGTTCTTCATAATGAAATGATGTGCAGCTCTCCTGCGTATTCCCAAAATAAAAGATACATGCTAGCATCATATTTTTTTAGAACAGTCACAGGTTCATAAGTCACACCTCAAAATAATTGTGGTCCTAGATACCTGTAGCCATAAGTTGCAGACATGTGCAAACATTTTTTCCAAGTCAGCAATATGCACAGAGATATCACAGATAACAAATATCACTATACCCATACTTTCAATTACAGACAACATAAGTTCTCATGAGAATCATATGAACCATGAGAACCTACCAAATGAACACCATTCAAGAAACAGAAGCTTATCCCTGATCTACTGTACACCAAATTTGATCTGAACCCATCCGTGTTTTCATTGCTGTAGAAGTCTAGTGGGTTAGAGACACACCAGAGCCTTTTCAGGAACCTGGAGCATGGACTGGCTCCAGGATCTTGTTCTTGATGGCCTCTGATATAAGGTCATAATGACAAAGGCTATATTAGAATTCTCTGTAATTACAAGTAAAACATCATTGAAAATTGGCATATTTTTTTTAGACTAGACACAGCAGATATTTCAAGTATCCAAATCAATTCAGTAGATAATATTCCAAGGATAATACAACAGCTAAAAAAATACATCTCAGCCTTATTTTCACTTCTTCAGGACAGGATACTCTGGTCCCCCACCAGCAATATTACCGTCATAACGCTGCTGCATAGTTAAAATAACAAAAATGGGGAGCACTGTCTAAACTCAAACCAGGGGAAAATCAAACACATGTTACTCACTACAAGGGAAAGTCCACCATAAAATTCTTAACTACACCAGACCACAAGAGGGATAGAGAAAAGGGGGATTGACCTACAAGAAACAGTGGGCATTGCTACCGAGGTCATGTAGAACATCTCGCGCTTCTTCCAATACCTACAACAACAAACCACCGACCTGATTTGTCAACAAACGGAGAAGTGATTAATTTCAACCAAGAAACGATAGAAACAAAACGGTCACATCAAGGACGGGAGGAAGGGAATCGGACCTTTCTTGCGAGGGCCTACGCTGCAACGGGCGTGAAACTCCTGTCCAAGAAACAGCAAGAATGTCAAATCATATAATAGGGAAACCAGAGGCAGACAGAGAGAGAGAGAGAGTGAGGAGTCGAAGGTTACCTCTGATCCTGTCAGGAGATAGAGTGGTTCTTCATTTATCGTGGAAAACAATCACAGAGAGCAGAGCAGAGCAGACATGGCCGCGTTACAAGCGAGAGCGGAGGGCATCAATGTGATGGCTTGGGGCGAAGTGCGGGAGAGGTGGAGTGCGTGCCCGCCTCAAATAGGTGGGGAAGGGGGCAAACCAAGCGGCGGCTGCCTCTGGAAGGAGAAGAGCTAGGGGCGGGGAAGGAAGCGGCGCCGCGGCGCGAAATGAAGCGGCGGCTGCCTCCTCTGTATCTGGGTGGAAGGGGAAGCGGCGGCTGCCTGGAAGGAGAAGCGGCGGTTCCCCCTTCCCCCCCCCCCCCCGGCGAGATTTGACGCCTGTACACCGCAGTAGACGGGAGAAGGGACACACAGATCACGGGCAGGGGCAGGAGTCAGAAGGAGAGGAGAGGGAAGTAATCTCTACTCCTAAAAAGCACGTAAGGGGGTCAAAATGGTGGTATGTCGTTCTCCGTCGTCCTGCTAACTGCTTTTCGTCGTACGTGGCCCCCTTTCCCTCGTCGGCTCCTCGCGCACGCTGGTTTTGCCCCACGATCTCCCGTCCTACTCCCGTATCCCACGATCTTCTCCCTCGATTACCTCCCTCCCGGACGCCTCCCTCTCCCCTCGCAGTCGTCCTGGAAAAGCGGCGGGAGCCAAAGACGGACGGCGTTGGTCTGCTCAACCCGCGGTTCCGGTCGGCCGCCGTGTTGGTCCCTAATCGCGCTGCCTCCCCGACGCTCGCATCGCTGCCGCCTACATCATACCTTCCCTCTACATCTGCTCCTCCGTCGGTCTCGCGGCTCGCGGCCCCCTCCATCGACACATCAGGGCCGAAGGCCACCGGCACTTTTTCTCGCCGCAGGAGACCCCGGCCTCCCTCGGTGCTGCCCTGACGGACCTAGCGCCGGCCGAGTCGCGCGCCATGGTGGCTGTGCAGCACCGCCTCACTGCGTCGGCCTTCGCCTCCACCGAGTCACTGTATCCTCCGTGCCCGTGCCCGTGCCCGTGCCCGTCACGCTCGCGGTCCTGATCGACTGCTGTGCAGCGCCGCTGGCTACGGCGACGATGACGATGACATGGAGGGTTCTTCGACGGCGAGCAGATACGGCGCACACTAGAGGAAGCGCTCGTGCCGTTCTACCTCATGGCGGTGCACCGCGCGATGATGTGGACAGGAGGATTGAGACAGACGGTAGGTGCGAAGGGGTGATGATTACAGCAACTTCACGCCCACCATGGAGCTCAAACGCCTAATGCCAGCTGTTGATTACACAGATGACATCTCGGCCTTTCCGCTCCTCGTGTGCTTCTGGTGTGTTCAGTTTGCAGTACATCGTCTCATTGAGTTAATAAATTGATAACTAGCACGTGAAGAACCTTCCTGTCGACTTAAATATTTTGAAAATTCAACACTTTTGTTCGGAAACGGTAATAGTCAGATACTCAAATTCCATTAACAATGCTGCTTATGTGTAGGAATAGTGCTTGTTGTCACTTATAAATGCTAATAGGACCTTGTCTGTGATGACTGGATTTTCTTTTCATTCTTTTTCAGTGATCTGCACAGCATCTCCCAGTTAGCTTGAATATACTATGATCCGATAGCGAAGCACATCAAGGACCCTCTATTACAATCTCCGAAATCTTGAGATCATGAATTCACTAGAGCAACATATCCCCCACAAAGCCGCAAAGGTGGATATAATATCCCATTCATGCTATCAGGTGTCAGCTACTAAACATTGAGTAGAACTAACACTACCTCTTTAGTTTTGGTAGTCTCATCAGTGGTTGAGATAGAGCTGGCCATAGATTGTAGAGGTTAGTTGTTGTAGATCTTTCTGTTCCTTGTAATCAGAGGGCTAGCCTTATCACAACCACCGTAGCTTGTAATCCAGACCAAGGAATGTTCTTGGCCTATATTAACACGCAGGGCATGACTCTAAGGGGCAACACGCTTTAGGGTGTGTTTATATTGGGAAAGATTCCCCGAATAAACACTGTAGACCCAAAAATACACTGTAGATGAATAGTGTTCTGTGAGTGGGAGGGATGGAATGAATAGGAAAAAGTTAGATGAATAGTGTAATTTGGGGGAAATAGTTTGAAACTAAACGGGGCCTTAGCTACTTTCACAAGGGACAACTGTACCTTCTCGCTATGTCTTTAAGACAATGCACATGTTATCTAGACTTCCTGAGCCGGGCAATTATTAAGCATATTAGATAATTTGATTTTTTTTGTTAATTCATTGCAGTACGTGTACGTTCCACTCTTCACCATTTCTGCTACAAGGGAGGCTTCACTCTATGGCGTGCCTTCAATTGCAATCTCATATTGAATTGGTGAGCATGCCTTCAACTAGGAGAGGCTGAGGCGTTGGGCTCAATAGCCATTTCACTACAGTCGAGGTACGGAGGAGCGGCCAAGCAGAGGACCAACAGTATGTCTAAATATTTGGTTTTAGATAGCATTTCAAACATCCTTGCCATATAGATTGAGAGAGTAGCATATTTTATTGATGAAATCAAGATAAGCCTAATCAAAAGCAGCATTTTTTAACAAACCCATTATGTAGCTACTACTTGGAGGGAATAAGCATATCGTTAAGCAAAGACTGGTATGTACCATATCATGCTTGCTGCAAATATTTGTAACTGTAAGGTTTTATGCAAAAGCGTCTACTTTGTGTTCCGTTGCATATCATGACAATAGTTTTTGCTTGAGTATTTCACATCTCTTATATTACAATTTTTCTTCTATTCATGAAGACTGAAGCTCGTATAAATAATTTGCCTTTTAAGTTTTCTTTAACTGGATTACTACTCTAAAATTTGCAACATTACTTGTTCCCTTGCCATTTCAACATAAGAGTGAATAGAATTGATTGTTTGCTTTTTTGTCATATGTCCAGTGCTGAGCATTATTGTCTACTTCATGCTCTATGTATTGTATTGTAATTTTTAAACCCGTAGCAACGCACGGGCATGAACCTATAACACAATAAAAATAGCACTAGCGTTATGGCCCAGTAGACACAAGTAGATGGAGAAAGGCACAAGGACCATGGGAGCGCGCGAACGAGTAGATTACCAGACAAAAAAAAACGTTGCAAGCAAGACGGAATAGAGAAGCTAAAAAATACTAATTACGTGATCATAATTTAATTAAAAGTAAATTAGGAATTATGTTACAAGCGAATCACTAGTTACGTGATAATAATTTAATTAAGAAATCGCCATCTTGGTAGCTTGCTAGCTCATCTCAATAGTCTTTCTAAGATCAACTTCAAGTGACTCTATATTAATCCTAATTGTTGTGGATATTTTGATGGAAAAATTTCCTCCAACAGTTTCTTTAAGTGGTTATCTGAATATAACTATAATCTATTCCGGATTTCTCGATAGCTAAACATAGATAGCGAAAATAGTTTTCTAGTGTAAGCAAGATATAGAAAAGTTGTTGGTCAACCACTCCTCGCTGTTGGAAGCCATCCAGCAGAATAATGACTGCATGGTGTGGGAGGCCATGCACGACTGCGGCGCGTCCTCCCGGACCCCGGCACAATTCAACGAGCTCGTCCACCTCCGTTCAGTGCGGCACGCCCGAGCAGACGGGAGGGCGAGAGCACGTGCGGGAGGCCGCGGATGGCGAGCAAACTCGCTTGGGAAAAAAACTAGCGAGAGTTTAGGATGTCGAGCCGGATAGATTAGCGAGCCCGATGGAGAGTCTATTGGATGGAGTTTTTTCTGAATTTTTTTATTTTTACCTAATTAAATGGATTTAGCTAAGTTGTTGGAGTTGGTTAGAAGAAATTACAATTGGCAAGCAAATGAGGCCATCCTCTTGCAGGCGGTTTCTCTTGTGTTTGCATTGGTAACTATCAACCCACGAGCAACAAGCTGTGACAATGGAACTGCAGTTCATTATGTCCTAACAGACAAGGCTGGACACATCATATTTGTTTAGGAACTTTTAACCAAAATTTCACAAATGATAGAATATAGCATTGATTCGCTAGATTTTTTCCTTCTATTTATTGCAGCACCTACCCATGGAGTACATGACTAGAGACTTGAGCATGACGACCATATGGGCACAGTAACAAGGCGGACAATAACAAGCAAGACTGGGCTTGTGAGTTTAGGCCCTCGGTGATAGCAAGTCTGGACTATGTTTGCCCTATTAATGCTTGATAGCATTAATTTTTTGTTCCAGAAAAAATTAATGCTATCACAAGCCAGTTGTGGTTGGGGTCTCGGCGTAGTCGAAGCCGGTGTAACATGTTTCGGCATTGTTTCGTATCATAAAAAAATGTTAAGTTCGTTTCATTATTTGTGCGGCTGTTGCCTTCGCTCACTCCTTGTTTCTTTGATGTCTTTTCTGTTCCAATGACGAATAAGAACATTTCGATCCTTTCTTGGAACGTTCGTGGGGCTGGGCCAACTCCAGCGCTATGAAGATGTTCTCACCGAGCTCATAGCTCGGCGCCCGGATGTGGTGGCGCTGCAAGAAACTAAACTGGAAGGAGTTGATCTGCCACAACGCAAGACTTTCCTCCCCTCGCGCCTCTCCTCTTTTGCTACTCGTCCCTCGCTTGGAGCGGCAGGGGGCATCCTGACTGCTTGGGATTCAACAACCATAACCCTCTCCTTCACCTTTGAACTTCATCACTCCCTTACCACGGTGCTTACCTTTAACGCTGACGGAGGCACTCTTTCCATCACGAACGTTTATGTCCCAACAGCCCACGCGGTGAAGCCTGCCTTCCTCGCCGAGCTAACCTCTCTTGCCAACTCTATCGTTGGGTCGTGGATGCTGATTGGCGACTTCAATCTCATGAGGGAGCCATCTGACAAGAACACTTCGGCCTTTAATTTTACGGAGGCGAAGATGTTCAATGATGCAATCAACGATGACATTGGGCTTGTGGAGATCCCGTTGGTGGACCGGTCTTTCACCTGGAGTAACAAGAGAGATACTCCAACACTTGTACGCCTTGATCGCTGTCTGGTCAATTTGGATTGGGACTCCGCATTCCCAAACTCTTGCCTCTCCTCACTAACCAGAATCACATCTGATCACATACCACTCTTGCTCACCGCCTCGACTAAAGTTCCGAACGCCAAATGTTTCTGGTTCGAAAATGTGTGGCTTCCACATGCCGGCTTCAAGGAACTGATGAACCAGGCCATCGCCTCCCCTGCCCTTGGTCCACCAGGGCATTCTTTCGTTCGCCATCTGAAGACATGCCGCTCAAGTGTCGTACTTGGGCTCGCAAACTCAGCCCACTCGATCAACGGAAAAACTGACACCAAGATCCTCATCGATGTTCTGGATTTTCTAGAGGAGGCCAGGCCCCTTTCCGAGGCTGAGGCTACTGTCGGCGATTTATGCTGACTAGGTTCTCGAGGGGATACCCCGAGAGAAGGGTTCAGGGAGAAGTCGTCGAGAATCTAGAGCCGAAGGTGACAAGAGACAATTTTAGACAGGTTCGGGCCGCAATATGCGTAATACCCTACGTCCTGTATGGTGTATCTTGTATAGATGAGATGTGATGCAATGCCTGACGGCGTTGCTCGATACAATGCCTGACGGCGTTGTTCGATGGTCTAATCTAGGGACCCCTGCCCTCCTTTATATATCCCAGGGGGCAAGGTTTATATGGTAAGTCTCCTAGTTGGTTACAATTGAGGAGTCCTAGTAGGACAAGGTGTCCTAGTAGGAGTCTAGCTTGATTAGGGAACGAGGGGTTTCTATACCGAACAAGCCCCCGAGCACTTCATTGCCTGAAGTACAACCCTGCTGTGAGTCTTGGAGTATTACCGAGTTGTTTGCCAACTCGAGCTCTTCTGAAGTCATCCGAGTTCTCTCAGATTGGTTGTATGAAGACTTTGAGGTGCTCAAAAACTTCTTGGAGAATCTCATTGGTGCGCACCGTAAAGGTGCGCCCAATTGGGCAGCCCCCGAGCCTCATTTTACTTTGAAGAAAGAATTCGAGGGTCTTCAATGAATATTTCCCGAAGAGCTTCAATTTCCGAAGAATCCAAGTTCTTTTGAACCCTAGTGTTGCCTCCGAGATTCGGTATTAACCAAAAAATTCTAAAAAATCTTTGACGATATACCCGCAGCCCCCGAGCCTTGATCCGATTTAATAAATCGAATTAAGGATCTGGACTCCTTCGAAGAAGATTCGAAGTAACTCCAGTGGAGTAAAGATGCCTGAGTGCTCCGCAAGTCATTTCGGGATGAGCCGACGAAGGCGGCGTTGGAAGTCAACATTGTCAAGTTGATGCGGCCGACGTCGTGCTTGCGTGCTTGCTGATCAACATGTACGTAAACATGCAATGCATGGCTTGCTTGTTGCCTCCTTGCTTTTGTCAATGTGTGCAAGAGACAATGAATCCTGTAGGCTGTACCTTATGGTAAAAACAGCAGTGTTGGTCGCGGATACCTCTGCATGCATGCATCGGTCCAATCTTGTTGTTATTGATGTCATCCTTCCTTGATCTGACACGGCTACAGACGTGCAGTGATTTTCTTTCTGTGTTGTCTGATATGAACTTGACCAGGACTCCAAATCAATATCTGACCCCATCAGATCCAATAGCGGAATCGCTGATGCAGAACTAGGCCCACGATTGGGCAGCCCCCGATCCTTGGCAATTGATCCGAGGTTCTTCAATATTTGCGGAAATCATCATCCGAGTAATACGAAGCTTGTATGAAATCCATAATACCAAGCTTGCCGCTAGAGCGGACTTTTGAAAACCGAAGTCGCCTTGGTGCTGTTGGAGCGGACTGTAGATACGACTGAGAAGGAGTAGAAGTTCTTTGTTGAAAAAAAACCCTGCGGCCGTCAGGCCCCGAGCTCGAAAGCTCGTGGAACAGTGATGGCGTGTTGATGAGCCTAAAAAATTATCGCCGAAGCTTGATCTGTAAAAATATTATTTAGCACACATCGAAGAATATTCGAGAACTGAAATTATTCAGTGTAGTCGACGAATCGACAAAATAAAGGCGCAAGTTGCACAAAGCTTCTCAGATTATGAAAGCAAGTTGGTGTCCGAACAAAACAGAAAACACCGAAGAAATCAACGAGAGCACGAATGACACGAGAAAAAATTGACGAAAGTGCACAAAATGATGTCAAGCTCTCTTTGAGAGGAGGCAAAATAGTCGACGAATCGACAAAGTAGTGCATTGCACTAGGTCAAAACTTCAACTGAGAGTTGTCATGGAGAAAGATCCGTTGAGGCCTCGAAAGAACCCGGAAAGACTCCCTATAGCCATAGCTATTGTTATCTGTATGAAGAAAAACCCAGAATTCTCAGGAAAGAACCCTGGTGTGCCATCACATAGTGTGGCGGTGACAAAAAGTCGTTTTTGAGACTTCAGTCATGGGAAACAATTCTGTTAAGACCTCGAAAGAACCCAGAAAGATCCCTATAGCCTTTTGCTATTTTAGGTACCCGGGAACAAACCGTAGTGGTCTTATGAAAGAATCCGGTAGGACCCGTAGGGGGGTGTGACTTTAACTCAAGAGTAAAAGGTATCCTCAATGTATGAGGAAATCAGGAACAAATCCGTTAAGGCCTCGAAAGAACCCGGATAGACCTGGTGTAGTCCCCGTGTGTTTTCTGAGAGAGCAAGTCATCAGGGCCACAAAAGAACCCGGACGAACTATGCACATTATTGTAGAGAACAGTCCGTTAAGGTCTCGAAAGAACCCGGAAAGACTCAAGGAGGTTCTCAAAAGAACACCTCATAATGAAGTAGAGCGTGTTCTCGAAAGAACTCCTCCTGGCGGCTTGTAGCTTAGCCCCCGAATAAGTAGCTCGTGGCTTAACAGATGAAAGGAATCGTGGCCTAGCCTCCAAAAGAATTTATGGCATTAGCCTCCAAACGATCGTGGCAGTAGCCTCCGAAAATCGTGGCTTAGCTTGATTCATGGACAATTTGTCGATGAAGTCGCGTCGGGTCCGAGTTCTTGGTTGAAAAAGAACCCGGCTGGTCAT
Source organism: Digitaria exilis (assembly GCA_015342445.1). Classification (NCBI taxonomy): domain Eukaryota; kingdom Viridiplantae; phylum Streptophyta; class Magnoliopsida; order Poales; family Poaceae; genus Digitaria; species Digitaria exilis. The sequence goes on along the minus strand of JACEFO010003204.1, from coordinate 130,138 downwards.
CGTAGTCCAGGTTCTTGTCAAAAAAAGAACCCTACTGGTTGCCGTAGTCCGAGTTCTTTATTGAAAAAAGAACCCTGCGCGGACAGGAAAAGAACCCTGGCGACACTTCCTACGAGTCGTAGGGTTGATCTTGGCCTGGCCTCCTAGATGACGGAGGTCACAGTCCTTACTGAAGTACCCTGGCGGATGCTGGAGATGATCCTCAGGCCACCAAGTAGTCTTGTACGATGACTATCTGCTTGGTCTTGATACTTGAGGGCAACGAGGCCGGAGTCATCGTTTGTCCGAGTTGAACTCAGCTTCTGCCTCCAGGTACTCCTCTGAGTTGGATACAATCCGAGGATCGTGTCGGAGTCGGAGACCCTTGACGATCTGCGCACAGTGACCCGCGCGGGTGGTAGCGGAGACACCATTGTCTCGCCGCGCAATTCGAGGCGTAGTCTGCGTGGGCGGCGGAGCTGACGCAATCGTCACGTCGCGCAGTTCATGCCGAAGCTTGTCGTCCTGGTTTGCAGTGCAAAGCCAGGAACCGAAGATGAAGGTCACGCCTTCCTCGAACTTGACGTTGACGGAGGCGCTGAAGGATGCCATCGACTCTATAGCGAGTTCTCGATGAGGGAATCCCACGGACGGTGCCAAAGTGTCGGCGATTTATGCTGACTAGGTTCTCGAGGGGATACCCCGAGAGAAGGGTTTAGGGAGAAGTCGTCGAGAATCTAGAGCCGAAGGTGACAAGAGACAATTTTAGACAGGTTCGGGCCGCAATATGCGTAATACCCTACGTCCTGTATGGTGTATGGTGTATCTTGTATAGATGAGATGTGATGCAATGCCTGACGGCGTTGCTCGATACAATGCCTGACGGCGTTGTTCGATGGTCTAATCTAGGGACTCCTGCCCTCCTTTATATATCCCAGGGGGCAAGGTTTATATGGTAAGTCTCCTAGTTAGTTACAATTGAGGAGTCCTAGTAGGACAAGGTGTCGTAGTAGGAGTCTAGCTTGATTAGGGAACCTGGGGTTTCTATACCCAACAGCTACCCTGTGGACTTTAGCAATCCAAGGTGTGCAGGCCATCAAAAGTGAACGCCTAACCTTCTGGCACCAACATTTCAACACACGCTTGGCCCTTGAGTGGGATGAAAAATCGTGTTTCTTTCATGCCTCGGCCACTAGTCGACGCCGGAAAAATTCAATCGCTTGCCCAAATGTTGCCGACACTCAAATCATGTCCCATGACTCCAAAAGCGTGGCGCTCTTTTAATTCTACAATAGCATGTTAGGGTGCCCCACAACACCCATCTGGTCGCGCTATCAGACCTCTACACTGAGAATCCTAATCTCGGGAGCTCCCTTATTGTCCCTTCCAAAATGGAAGAAGTCTCGGAGGCTCTGTTTGCCATGGACAAAATTGCAAGACCCGGCCCGGACGGCTTCATGCCATCCTTCTACAGGTCATTCTGGCCACAACTCAAGCCTCACCTCCTTGAACTCTTCCCGGATTTTTATGCGAGTATGTTAGACATGGACGGTTTAAACCAGATACACCTAATTCTCCTACCTAAGAAGGACGGCGTCCTTTCTCCCGATGGTTTTTGCCCCATCTCCCTACAAAACTATCCGTTGAAGCCCTTCTCCAAGGCACTGGTAAACCGACTGAAGTCACATATCATGGAGCTTATTGACCCTTATCAAACTGGTTTCATCCAAGGGTGCAACATTGCCGAGAACTATATCTATGTTGTCGATCTCTTGAGCTGTTGCCATAAAAGAAGGGCGCCAACAGCCATACTAAAACTTGTGGGAAAGCCTAGATGCAATTCTTGCTGCTAGGGTTTTCGATCAACAATGGGGGATGTGGATCTCTAACATGCTTACTAGTGGGAAGACGGTGGTGATGCTAAACGGAGTGCCCAGCCACTGGATAAACTGCAGAAGGGGTCTTCGACAAGGCGACCCTATCTCCCCTTACTTGTTCATCATTGTTACTGACGTCCTACAATGCCTCATTCGCAGAGCATCACAAGAGGGAGAGTTGGAACACCCGCTGGTGCCAAACCTACCCTATCCTGTTCTTCAATATGCAGATGACACCTTGATCCTAATCAAAGGAAACGTTAGCTCGGTGAGGCTCTTCAGATCAATTTTGGATGACTTCTCGCTGGCAACAGGGCTCAGCATCAACTTCCATAAATCAACCTTCATCCCCCTCAACATTACCTAGGGCGAGGTGATGGAGATGGCCGACATTATGGGTTGCCCCACCTCCAATTTTCCTCTGACATACTTAGGGCTCCCCCTGTCCCCTCAAAACCTCCGAGTGAGGGACTACCAATCGTTGATCGCCAATTTCAACAAATATTTAGCAGGATGGAAAGCCCGCCTTCTTAGCACTAGTGGTCGTCTTGCCCTAGTCAATGTCGTCCTGAGTAGCCTTGCCATCTACTACATGTCTTCTTGTCTATTGCCCACCAAGACTGTCCTCGACGAGCTAGACAAGAGACAACGTGCTTTCCTTTGGACCAGTGAAGAACACTGCCACGGCTCTCAATGCCTCGTAGCATGGGAGAGAGTGTGTCTTGAGAAGATCTATGGTGGCCTAGGCATTCGGCCCTTGGAGCACCAAAATCACTCCTTGCTGCTCAAATCCATACACAAGCTCCATGAGCCCACGCCCCTCCCATGGAAAAACTGGTTCCTCCATCAACATGGGAGCGCACTGGACCATGACGAGGCTGACACTTAAATGGCCAGGATTGTCCACGAAGAACTACCCCTCTATCAAGCCAACACAGTTGTGGAGATAGGCGATGCGAAGAGCACCTCCTTATGGCACGACAATTGGATCCTTAATACAACTCTGGCCGAAACCTTCCCTGCTCTGTTCTCACACTACCTACGGCCGCACCTCTATGTCCATGAAGTGCTATACACGCACTTCAAAAACACCTTTTGGCATGTTGGCGCATCTTAGCGACACACTTTTGGTGCCATTTAGGTGGAGGTTTTGGACTAGTTCATATACTAACCCGCCACTTGGCATGTGAGCTAACCCCATGTTCGCATATGCACATATTTTTGGAGAATGTTGGTTTATGCAGGTTTCTGAGCTATAAATGAGCATATTTGGATAAAGACTGAGATCGTGACCGACCACCAAGGATGTGCACGGGCAAAAGCTTGAAGAACACAATCGAATGACTTCGGGATTGGAGGAAATCCAGTAGACAAATCAAAGATCCAATCATATACCAAAGCAAACGACGTCAAAAGGCCCACATATGTGAAGGACATAAGCCACCAATTTAGAGTGGAGTTCGCACGCGAAAGCAGAGGCCGAGATGAGCCAAAAAGAGGCTAGGTCGGCCGGCTCAATGGGCCCCTAGTCGGTCGGCCTACCATGTTTTTGCGCCGCCTCAACCCCCCTTCGAGCTAGAGTTCCTTCGGACTATTTAAAGCTTATGTTTTATTAAAACCCTACGAGAATTTTGACAGGAGAGCCGCCGAATCGAGGGACACACACCGGAGAAAGCCGCCGGCCGTCGTCCTCGACAGTGCCTAGGAGATGGCTTAGGCTAGACTCTAGCCGTCATGATTAGCCCTGCGTGGTGATGCCATGGTGGGATTCTAGAGCCGTGCCTAGATGTATCAAGGCACATGTACATTGAATGGTGAATCAATCTAATCTTATCTCATTGTTTTGATCTTCTAAGATGCATGCTTTATCTCTGAAAGTGCATTTGGCCCCCTATGTGGGTTTTGGTGTTGATGACATAAGCAATTAAGGAACTAATGAGATTATTTGAGATGTTGAAAGATTTAGAGCTACAAGAGATATATTTTGGAGAAAGGAAGTCACTCTTTAAAAGGATGGAAGGTGATATGCATTGTTGAAGATCTTTTATCATTTTCTATTTTGAAATTGATTATAGAAAATCCGTATCATTAAGAGGGATGTGAAGAATTACTTGGAGATGCCCAAAAGTGCTTAGTAGAGATGCTAACAACCTATGAGAGACACAAAGGCTAACACACTTGCACTTATCCTAAAAATTTGCTCTTTGTCGGAAGTGCCTAAGACCCTCGAAAGTTCCGACATGATCCATCGGAAGTTTGTGAATATTTCCGCCAGGGTCGCTCAACCTTTTCTAACTTGAATTAAATTTATTCCTCGGAAGTTTCGATCGTCATCGGAAGTTCCGACAGGCACCTTGACAGCACATAACGGCTAGTTTTTGGAGGTGCGGGTATAAATACCCCTCACCCCTCCTTCACTTGCTGCCGACCCTATTCGAACTGTACACTTCCTCAAGCTCTCTCCCCTCTTCCCAAACCCTCTCTTGAGTTATTCCTTCACCCTCTTTGAGCTAGGATTTGGGATAAAGCAAGATTGAGTTGAGAGTCTTGAGATTTGAGTTGGGGAAAGCAAACCTTTGGTCTCTTGAGCACTTGAAGCATCTCCGGAGATTGATTCGCGTTCATTACTCTTGGAGCTTGCTCCTAGATGGTTTGGCATCGCCAGTGGAGTGCTCAACGGATTATGAGCTCCCCAGGAAGTTTGTATTACCCATTCCTTCGTGGAAAATCTAGTAAGTGGCTCAAACTTTCTTTGTGGTTGATTTGAGGGAGAAAAAGGTTAGTTGACAACCTTGCTCTTTGTGAGCTCCTCAACGGAGATGTAGCTTCCTTAGTGGGAGTGAACTTCGGAAACAAATACTTGTCTCTTGTCCATTTGCTTATTTGTTCTTGTTGTTCATACATGTTCATATTGTTCATCTAGGTCTAGACATTTACTTGACCCGATCTATCTCTACAAGTTGTTCCGCTTGATAAGATCATATTGTATCATCTCCTGGCATCATTGCGCAACTTTTGATTCATAAAGAATTTCTGATTTCGCTTTAGATTTTGAATTTCGTGATAAACACACCTGTTATCGGAAGTTCCCTAGAGCTTCGGAAGTTCCGAAGAACTTTATCGCTGCTAAGTATTTTTTCAGGAAATTTGAAGAAACACCTATTCACCCCCCCCCTCTAGGCATCACAACGGTCCTTTCAATCTCATATGTCTAGCTAGCTTTTGATTAGATATAATCGTGGTGATTAGTCTATAAGTTTACCTAGCATATGCTCTTAGTAAGATTAGATCTAATCGTGGTGATTAGTCTAAGGCCTTGCAGATACATCTTAGTGGTATGCGGGAAGCCGGTCACTGGGATCCTTAAGTGATAGTATGCGGGAGGGCTAGGGCTGGTGGAACGTGTATTGTGGAACCATGTCCCCTTGTAGCTTTTCTTTTCTTGATGATTGACTACCCCTAGTGTTATGTGACAAGTGTGGGAGGGAAAGGCATCGGCTTACGAAACTTTGTGGGATCATCTCCACTTATCGAAGTACGAGATAGGTTATGTTATCACTTATGCCGGAGTTGCAGTGAAGGAGACGGTGGGCTCGTGCTACCGAAGGTCGTGTTATCTCGAGGAGGTTGGTTGTGATTTCACTCATCACGCATAATTCATTCACATTAACCTCACAAACACACATGTTCAACCCCATATGCAATACATATTTCACGTTAGGATTAGATCCGTTAAGATAGGTAGAAAACCTTAGTAAGTTTATTGTCGATCCACGGATTGATAAACCTTTGGGGAATACTCTAAGTGAAGAGCTACAACCGACCCGTAGGCTTACGGTACATAACTGACGTGGCTAAGCGTCGTCAACAAGCTTTTCTGGTGCCGTTGTCGGGGATCGGCAACATGAACCCTAGGGGGATCTATCTGACTTTTCGGACTAACTCCAATTTTTATTATTGCATATATCCTTGCTTTCTTGTTTGTGTCCTTAAAAGCAAGTGGAAGGCTAGACATAAAAATCGGAATTCGAGAAATCCACCATCTACTCCAACAAGGCGATCGAGGGGTTCTCATCATTCGAACATCATAAACCCTAGATCCGCTTTGAAGTGAGAGATAGTAAATAAGGTATGCCTCCATGTCAATAAAATTTTGAGACTACTACTTTTGGAAAATTTTCTTGTTCAAGTGATAGATATGAGGCATGCCCAAGATGCTCCAAAGACCACAAGATCAAGATCATCGACGTCTTCAGATCAATTCACAAGAAGACTTAGTTCTCATCAAAATAGAAAACCAGATGCATCTTATATGTGTGCCAGGATCAAATTTCACACATATGATAGACTCCATAAATAAACAGAACACAAAGTTACAGCGGAAAGAATAAAATAAATACATTATAAACGTTTTCTAGCAGCGGAATCTTGAACTCTTCACCACAGGCAGCAGTTGACTCGGGGTTGCGTACGCCTAGCATCATCTTCAACAACTTCACACACCTTCTTAATACTGAGCAGCAATAAGCAAGGATGAGTACACTTATGGTTGGTACTCAGCAAGGCCACCAAAATAACCGAAACAATTTAATTATCAACTTCAAGTATATTAATCATGTAAGGGTCCAGGCCGTTCATGACCGCGAACGCGGCTGTTATAACAGTCTTACACTCTTGAGAGGTTGTACACTTTCACCACAATTCGCGTAAAAGTCCCAAAGAACTTTAGACCCAACCATGCTGCACCACAAAGGCGCATACCACACTTCTGAGGTGTGATTGCATAGAGATGATACGAGGCCTTTCCAAAGAATCCCTATATATATGTGTTTGCTCCCCGAAGACCACGGTTACAACGGCAAGGCCTCGCCTTCCGATCCCCGCACCTACCATCCCGGTAAAGCCCCCAAATTCCACCACTAGCAGTGCAAACACAACACATAGTTCATCTAGTTGCTTAGCCAAGACCAGAGCCATATAGTATTGTGGTTGTACGGATAATCCTGGGTGGTTCTCCATGGTTTCCAATTAACACATATGATCTCATATAGGTAGAAAGATGGTTAGGGACACTTGCATTTCCGCAAAAGAATACCACTGCTCAGTCTTCAACTCTTGTTCTTGACAGCTTCGGAACGATGCTCCTCTAATCGTAGCAAACATTGAGCACAAGCACAAACATACAAGCAAAGAAATAAATACAACTAAGAACAATACACCAATCAAAAGAAAAGCTTTTAAAAGAATGTACTAAACGATGGGGCTCGTTACTACGGTCACAAGGGCTAGAAACGTTGAAAACGGAACACTAGTGGAAAGGATACAGCTATCGAAGGGTTATATTATAAAAAGAAAGAGAAGACTATAAGCTTTACTCATTTTAATTATGAAAAGATATGTAACGAATACTTCAGGGAAATATTCAGTATTTAAATTAATTCAAATTATACTTTCATATGAAAACACGGGTAAAGCCTAATTAATTTTATTTGTAAATGTTTATATAATGATTATACCAATTAAACATTTTAACTTGCAAGAAAACATGTGCGGGCATCTAATCGATCAACTTCATATATCGTGTTGAACTAAACAACTTATATTAAAAGCACATACAAGTTGGAAAATTAATCATATTAATTTAGATTACACAAAACCGGTGTTTAACCCTAGTTAGATATTAATTATGAAAACTAATTCAATAATTGTTAATCAAGTTAACATGTAATTATGAAAGCTCGGATATAACCTATGTAGCTTCTATTCATAAAAACAAGGTGAATGCTCATTAACCATATTGAATTAGCTTATGAAAACCGAGGTATATCCTATATAGCTTTTAATTGGAAAGACTAGTTAAATAAGAATTAGGCAAATTAATATTTATTAATTTATTTCAAAATATGAAACATGGTAAACAGCACTTTTGGATTAAACTCTATGCTTATAGAAGATTAATGCAACAAAAACGAGGTTAAACGGAGTTAAAATGTGAAATTTATGGATAAAACAAGGTTCAAGGGCTTCTTTGTACTAAATCTAACCTTCCAGGGCTTAGATAGAAGAAGAAGAGGACCTAAAGCATAATTTTGTATAAAAACAGAAGGACTTCTGAGTAAAAAGACAAGGTAGGACGACGGGTTCTATTTGTCAGAAGCTCAGGGGTTAAACCGCAAGAAACAGGACCTAGATCTAATTACTTTTGAACTGAGATGGACTGCGGGTTGATTTTGGAAAAACTCAGGGGCTCTTCTGCAAAATCGCCACGGCGGGCCGGTGCGCGCTGAGTTGACTCGACGCGCGTTCGATCTGGGCCGTCGGATTTGGATCTAGCGGTTAGGGTTAGATCAGAGTTCTGGGTGCCGGAGACGGCGGCGCACGGCCGGAGCTTCGCCGGCGTCGAGCTAATCTGGCGCTACATAGCGCCAAAACTTGCCGCGACTAGCTTGGGAGAGAGAGGGGGAGAAGACGAACCCGTTTTGGGGTCATGCTCGAGGATTGGGTGGTGGAAGCAACCGGCGACGAGTGGCGGTGTACGGAGATCGACGGCGATGTCGTTCACGCAAGATAGAGCGGAAGAAAGAGGGGAAACGGGCTTGGAGTGTTCCTCACCTTTGCGCGAAGCTCTATGACGAGGTCTCGGCGGGGCAGAGACGGTGGAGACGCGAGTCGACGGCGACGGCGAGCTAGGGTTCGAGCTCGAGGTCGGTGGCGCTGTGGAGAAAAGGGCGAGGCGAGGCGATAGGGCAGCAAGGAAGCTCGGGTTTTATAGAGGTTCAGGACCCAACCTTGGCGTGGCGCGCACGTCGAGGGAGGCGGCGCGTGCAGCAGCCGGACTCGAGCTCGAGTCCTGATTCAGCACGGCACAAGGTAAGGGATGACACGCGGGGTCCACGCGACAGAGAGAGGGAGGGAGAGCAAGTGGGAGAGAAGGAATGACAGGCCGGGCCCACCAGTGACCAGCAGCGGGAGAGAGGAGGAGCTGTCGGGCTGGGTCGAGAGAAGAAAGGAATCTGGGCTTGCGAAGATGAGGTAATGGGCCACAGTGAAGAAACGGGTCAGCCCAAGAAGGAAGGGGAAAAAGAATTTAGGAATTGATTTTTGGAAAAGAAATTTTAGTTCAAACATAAATCCAGGAAAATCCTAGATAACATATTTAAACCATAAAAAAATTTTATTTGGAAGCTCCAAAAATCCAAGGATAATTTTTAGAGATAGGGTTGGAGACAAAGAACCCAAAATAAAATATTTGGAGCTCATGAAAAGAGAATTTAAAGCCTTCCAATAAATGGATTTGACTTTAGGAAAAGAGAATTAATTCCTAGAAAATCTAGGAAATTCTCAGGAAAGATTTGATCAACGTCTAAACGCATTTTGAAAACTTTAACTCTCAAAAACACATAATTAATTCCGGCCCAGCCCAAACACCAATAATATTGCGGAAAAAGTCCTATTTACCCCCTTCAACTATAGGCAGAGTTCACGTTTCCACCTTGAATTCCAAAACCGGGTAAATCACACCCTCAACTTTTAAAACCGTGCGTTTTACCTCCCTGGTCAGCTTAAAAGAGGTTTTGATGGCGGTTTTTGTATTTTTCTTTTTTATTTATTTTGGCTGAAGCTTTAAAAATTCATAGTAAATCATAAAAAAAATCATAAAATAGAAAATTTATTTTTGTTGGACTCCGCATGAGTATGTAAACATAACAAATATATAATATGGTATACTTTAGTACAAAATTTTAACTATAAATTTAGATCTATTCATTTTTATGATTATTCAGAATAATTTATAACGGTTGTTTCTATGATCCAATTATGGTGAAATTTTTTTGGAGGTCTTATTATTGTATGATTCAACTATAGTAAAACATTTATAATCATTGGATTAGGTATAAATTAGTTATAGAAAGTAAGTTATAGTGACATAAATAAATATATAACTAAGTTATACATGATCAAATGAGTATAATTTTTTAGTACAATTCCATCATAAAATAATTAGGCCACTATAAAAATTTAGCCACAATTGAACATAAAAACTGGAGTTATGAATTATTTATTTTAATTACAGAAATGAATAGATCTAAACCTACAATAAAAATATTATGCTAAAATATATTATATTATATATTTACTGTGTATATATAATTATGTGGAGTCCAACAAAAATGAGTTTTCTATTTTATGAATTTTCTATGATTTACTATGAATTTTTAAACTTCAGCCAAAATAAATAAAAAAGAAAAAACACAAAACCACTATGAAAACCGCTTTTAACCCGACCAGGGAGGTAAAACGCACGGTTTTAAAAGTTGAGGGTGTGATTTACCCGGTTTTAGAGTTTAAGGTGGAAACGTGAACTCTGTCTATAGTTGAAGGGGTAAATAGGACTTTTTCCTAATATTGCGGGGAGCGGAGCAGGGAATTGCAGACGAGCGGCGGGGAGGAAGAAGAAGGGGGGTGGAGCCGTGGAGAGGGGGCGGCGGCAGAGCAGTGCAGTGGCAGCCTGACAGTCATTCCTCATCGAGGTCTAGCAGCCTTGCGCCGGGCTTGGCGTCTCTCCTCGCCACTGCCCCACTGTGTTGGGGGAGAGGTCGCCGCGGCAATCCATTGCAACCCGTCGCAGCTCCACAACCGTGCCTCTCGCCACGGCGGCTTCGGCGGCAGTGCTCCAAGCCCCACCGCCGACGCCTCCACCTGGTAAGTCTCCCCGCCCCACCACCATCCCTCTTGCTCTTCCTTTGCCTTGGGCCTGGATCTATCCCCCAATACCTCCGGCATTATATTCTCCAGCTGCCAGCCCCTTGTTAATCTATATCTAGGGTTCATTCCATTCCATTCCATTACATCGCATCTCACTGGTGTCCTACGCACGTTCCTACAATATTGGTGTGTCGCGCTGTTCCTTCTAAGGCGGATTAATTTTGCTTGCTAACCGGACTGTTCATGCCTGCATCTTCACTGCATCCGTTTTTGCGCGATCACATCCCCACCAAATCCACTCCAACTGGCGGCTGTCGCTTGCATTAATCTTAGCTTAGAAGAGACTCCACACATTCCGACATTACATTTCACATGCAGATATAAGATATTCATTCCAGCACCAGTGCCACTTGTGCTTCTTCAAGTTTTCTCATTTTGTCATACTGGAACAGGTCATTTGTTTCTAACACACCATGCACTCTTCTGTGCAGGACTTTCAGATGTCTTTTGATATCACAGAGAAGGATTGCCCCTGCTTTCCCTGGTGTGGATGCCACAGTCGCTTGCGCACCATAATATTTCGACATTGGACTTAATACTTGCATCTTTGGTGTACTGGGCGTTCCAGCTTTCAATACCTTGCGCTTCCGTCCTTGCTGCCTCAGCTAAGGACGTTTCTTATTTCCTAACTACAACAAGATCTTTTCCACCTTTATTTCCAATTGTGTATCCCGTTATTACCCATCTTACTACTAAAAGAGAACCGCACCCTTCTCTCTATGGCCAAGACATCACTTCCTCCTGGATTCCGGTTTCATCCAACTGATGTGGAACTCACTGTCTACTATTTAAAGAGGAAGTTGTTGGGAAAACACCTACGCTGCAATGCTATTACAGAGATTGATCTATACAAGTTCGCCCCTTGGGATCTTCCAGGTACTGGACCAGAGCAGGTTCACTTATTTCTGTACAATTAGGAACCGAAAGGATCCGTACGTCACGTGCATTGCTGCATTATTTGCTGCACTTGCAGTATTGGTTCCCCTGTATTTTTTATATTTGGCTGTAGATATCTTACTTTCAGAAGTCGGGTCCTTAAACTGTTCTGATGGCTTATTGTCACTTATTTCGCTTCTTGTAGAGAAAGCTTCCTTGGAGAGTAATGATCTAGTGTGGTATTTCTTTTGCCCACGCGATAGGAAATATTCTAGTGGTTTAAGAACTAACCGGTCAACTGGAGTTGGATATTGGAAAGCTACCGGGAAGGACAGGCCGGTGGTATATAATTCAAGAACTGTTGGGATGAAGAGAACTTTGGTGTTCCATCTTGGCAAGCCACCACGAGGTGATAGAACTGACTGGGTAATGTATGAGTATAGGCTGGAGGATGAGGAGCTAGCTGCTTCTGGTGTTAAACTGGTATGAAGCCTTCTTATTTGTCCGTGTCACGCTATCAGCTTTATGAAATGCTTTTGCAATATATATGATGAAAAACTATCCTTGTTTAAGCAGATTGCTCTTATTCGTCTATATGTAATTATTATATGGAACTTTGAAAATTGAACAAAACTGATGAAACTCAGGAAATGTTGTCCCCTCAGTTGATAGATCTGGAACCTGGCAGAAATCTCCTATGGTTGTGTTGTGGTTTATCGAGTATTTTTGGTTAACCAGGGCTCATAGCTCTGAATCATTTGCCATCCTGCACAGCCGAACAAATTTGTTTACAAATTAAGTAGAGAGCAGAATAGCACAAACATGTACCAGAATAGTTCCCTATTGTGATATTTACTCTTTGCTGAATGAGAGTCACAATTCACAAGGGCCATGGTTCACTGTATATGTCCTTTCCTTTTCCATTTTCTCCTTGCAGGATGCCTGTGTTCTATGCAAAATCTTTCAGAAAAGTGGTCCAGGCCCCAAGATTGGGGCTCAGTATGGTGCTCCGTTCAATGAAGACGACTGGAATGATGCAATCAATATGGAGTGTCCACCAGTTTCCCCTTCTGTGGCCCCTTGTGCGCCTGAATCAAGTCAGGGTGGGTTGAACTATGCTGGTCAACACCTGTCAGTGACTTATGATGGCAAGGTTTCTTTGGGGATCGTGTCAGGAAGTAACGACGTTCATACTGATCCTGACAGACCTCCCGATATTCCTATCGATAGCATACACATACAGCTGCTAGCTGAGATCATCAGATGTTCCTCAACGAATCTTCTATGTACTGATGCTGAAGATGGTTCGCTGGTAATTTCTTTGACGACTGGCTCCTTTCTGTTTGTGTTCTCTGTTCTTTGAATTATATCCAGTAACTATACTTTTTTTTATTTCCGGTTTTGATGCAGAATGATTCAAATGCTGGCTATGATAACGAGGATGGAGTATCATCTGATGATATTGAAACAATATTCTGTGAAGTGGATGAGCTTGTGTCTCAGTCTGTGGTGACCAACTCTAACCATTGTGATTCATGTGATCATTTGATTCATCCTACACCAGAAGCACGAGGAAGCGAACAGTACTTGGAGCTAAATGACTTGTCCTTTTCTCTTGCTGATGGTCCTGATTCCTGTGGCATGCTGTTGTCCAATGATACATCTGTTGAGCACCTGTTTAATCTTGAGCCCATGTTTGAGCAACACTCTTTGGACTCCAATACCATTAATGGTTCCACATCGACAACTACTTGTTCATTGCCTTCCAGTGCCCGCAGTTGACGAGCACAGAACCTGATCCAGAGTATGTTCACCAATCACCATCACTTCTTTGAGGTTTCATTGATTGCCAATTTATGTTTGGTTTGTGTGCTGAATGCTGATCCTTGATTACAGACCTGGATAAACATTTGGTTTTAATGGAGTGTTGTTGGATCTGCAGGAAGACGACATAGTGCTCCTTTTCCCCACTTTCCAATGAAGTGAGCACTATGCTGTTGAGAACTTGGGACATGAAAGCAGCTCCCCAGCTGACACCATGAGTGAACTTGGACAGGATCATTATCGTGCTGCAGCTTACCGGATGAATAGCCACAATCATTCATCACAGTAGCGGTTTCACATAATGTAATTTGCACTCATCTGTTTTAACGCAGCAGCAATCTGGGAAGATTGCGATGCATTTCGTTTCATGGATTCGCAGCTGCTAGGTGAACTTTGAAGGCCTCGATTAGATCAGGTACAGTAGCAAGGGCAGTGAATGAATCGATAGAAAAATATTAAACTAAATTCGCTGTGACATTATAACCCGCTGCCAGATCTTAAAACAAAGAGTGAAGATTTTGTGGCCCCGTAATAATTCATTTTGTTCCTGATGGATGTAGAAGAATATAGAATTGTTATATGTTGATAATCATGCCATCCTGGCTAAGAATTCACTATTTGGACTTGCAAGAATTTGCTGTGTCTTTTATTTAGATATATTCTTTTTTATAATTAAATAGAATAATTCATAAATGCATTTTCTATTTCTAATTGGGGTGAAATTTTATGGCAGCCTAATTATTTGTTTGCTTAAATTATATTAAAAATTTATGCTCATTGGATCATGTATAACTTAGTTATAGATTTATTTAGGGCAAAACTAACTAAATAAATCTAGAACTAAGTTATACATGATCTATTGAAGATGATTTTTTTTAATACATTTGAAGCATAAAATAGTTAGCCAACCATAAAAATTTTATCACAATTGGATCATATAACCTGCAATTATGAATTAACAGAAATTATTCTCTTAACTATAGAAAAAATATATCTAAATTTATAATAAAAATGTTGTACCAAAACATGCCATATTATATATTCCCTGTGTTGATATATTTACGTGAAGTCCAACAAAATCGAAATTTTTCATTTTATGATTTTCTTTTATTTACAATGATACTTAGAGTTTTAGCCAAAATAAACAAAAAAAGAAAAGGACAAAACAGTTTATATCCCGTCCAGGTAGGTAAAATGTAAGGTTTCAAAAAGTTGAGAGAGTGGGTTATCTAGTTTTGTTCCAAGGAGTAAATTTAAACTCGGCCTAATGTGTACTCCATCCGTTCCAAAAAGAAGGTAGTTATGGGATGTGTGCATGTGTTATTTTCTCAACTTTGACTCAATTTGTAGAGAAAACTTACAACATTTATATCTTCAAATAAATTTATTAAAAACTAGATTCAAAGATCTTTCTACTAATAATGTATTGTAAATATTAGAAAAAAGTCTATTTTTGGCCATCCAACTGTTGCCTCAGTTTGGTTTTAGCCATCGAACTCGAAAACTGGGTATTTTTGGCCATCCAACTATCAAAACCGTTCAAATTTGGCCATTGGGCTGTTTTGATGAGTGGTTTTAACTTTTTTTATTTATAATTTAGTCCTTAGATCTTAAAATGATTATTACTTTTCGCCCGTACCTCCGATTTAGGTGATTCTTGCGGTCATGTGTTCCTAACGGCAAGCATTATCTTTTAAAATGATATTTATATTATTGTCACTATTTGTTATATTATTTTTTGTCATTGTGTAGAAAAAATAATATAAGAAAAATTAAACAAACAATTATAAAATAATATAATCAACATTTTAAAACGTAAACCTCATCGTTACGAACGCATGACCACTAGAATCACTTAAATCAGAGATGCAAGAGAAAATAGTAATCATTTTAACATCCAAGGACTAAAAAGCACAAAATTAGTCCTTTTTAATCATTGGATCTTAAAATGATTATTATTTTTTTCTTCTATCTGTGATTTAAGTGATTCTAGTGGCCATGCATTCGTAACGATGAATTTTATCTGTTAAAATATTGATTATATTATTTTATAATTGTTTGTTTTACTTTTTTATATTATTATTTCTACACAACGACAAAAAATAATATAACAAATAGTGATAAAATAGTATAAAAGTCACTTTAAAATATAGTGTTCACCGTTAGGAACACGTGATCACAAGAATCACCTAAATCGGAGGTACGAGCAAAAAGTAATAATCATTTTAAGATGTAAGGACTAAATTGTAAATAAAAAAAGTTAAAACCACTCATCAAAACAGCCCGATGGCCAAACTTAAACGGTTTTGATAGTTGGATGGCCAAAGATACCCGGTTTTGGAGTTCGATGGCCAAAATCAAACTGAGCCAAGAGTTGGATGGCCAAAAATGGACTTTTTCCTAAATATTAATATTATTTTATATATAATTGGTCAAAACTGTAAAATGTTGTTTTCTCGGAAAGCGAGAACTACTCTCGTTATGGGATGGAGGGTGTAGGTGGTAAAAAGGGACTTGCTAGCGTCCGGACGTCACAAAGAATTTTGAAACATTGAAGAAAATTTGGGAAAGTACGGTTTAGGTGGAACATCAGTAGTTGCAAATTTGAAACATCAGGGACACGTGGGCAACCAAAATGTAACATTAGAGCGTCGGCCTCATACGGTTTAGGTGGAACAGTAGGAGTTTCAAATTTGAAACATTAGAGGAATGAGGGCGTGCTGAGTGGAACAAAATCAGCTGCTGGGCCTTCCAATCTTCCTGAAGCGTACAAGACCTTCTCACGATCAGTGCACTGAGCAATATCTAGCTTCTTTGCAACATTCTTGAGCCAATCATCAGCATCCGATGGATCTGCAGAGTGAGAGTAGGTAGGAGGATGCTGGCTCAGAAATTGCCTGTGATGATCCCTGGGCGGCTGGACTGGTTCTGGTGGCGGTGGTGGCTGCTGATTCTGTTGTGCCTGCAAATTGGCCACTGTCTGGGTGAGCTGCTGAATGAGTTGCGTCTGGGTTGCTAGGAACTGCTGCATTGCGGGATCCATCGCGGGTTGAGGCGGTGGTGGAGGGGGTGCTTGATTCTGCTGGTTCACCACGTGGTCACGCCTCTGACTAGGAACGTCTCTACCTCCTCCAGTCCTGGTGTTAACCATCTCAGCGTTAGACAGATATGATTCAGAGAATGATACTCAGATAGACAAGAGTAAAGGAAATACACTCTACTGCGAGAGTATAAGATAGCATTGAAGTTAAGAAAAAAGAACAAAGTAGAGGAAACTCGAATATTCATCATCACCCAGATTCTATCCTCCCTAAATATTCATCCATAACTGTCAATTAGTGCATCCAAAAATTATACCAAAATTCCAGAACAATACTCATAAAGCTATGAATCCAATCCCACTGGAATCACCTCAATCGGACCTTTGAAACTCCGGATACAAAATAATCAAGCTGCCTGTGTCCAGCTGGAAAAACAGATTCTGTACCTGACAACTTTTGGTGTGTTTCCCTCGACACAGATTTCCAAAAATTATAGAAAAATCTCAGAAAATCAATCATCAAACTCTGAAACTAACCCCACTGGTTTGAGATCAAACGGATCTGTGTAGCTCTCGAATCATTAAAACAGTGCTGCTGTGTCAGATATTGGCGCGAGCAGATTTCAGCATAAGGGATATAGATGCCGGATAGAGAAGAGATAGATAAGAAACTAAGAGATAAGGGTAAAAGGGGACCAGAATTAAACCTAACTAATATTTTATTACCATATTTCTTTAATTGTGGTCATCACTCCACAACCAAAGACACACAAACAAAGATTCCAACTCACACATTTATCCAAGCAACAAGCATGAAACAAACGATCGACCTCACAAAACCGTACTAACGATAAACTTACAAAAGAAACTTATAGATAACCTATTCCCTAAACTGTGTGATGGAGAAAGGGGCTCCATAGCGAAGCTTCTTCCGAGGCGGGGACCAAGCATTGGCCATCCTCTCATCATCATCCTCTTGACCTTGTTGCTTAGCAAGTTGTTCTTCAAGTTCTGCAATCCGCTCCTGGGCTTCGACAAGTTCATTAATAACACCTTCCAAATCAGTATTCAGTGCTGCAGTGACTCGGGCAAGAACATTGAGACGAGGATCTGCTGTTGGTCCTCCTCCCACTACAACGGTTTGCTCAGTTCCTGGACGGCGACGAGGCAAGTGACGGTACTCTGTGCGAGACAGCTCCTCCTGGAACTGGTGGCTGATAGATGTCACTGCCCTCCTAGCGGCGTCACTAACTGCAGCTTCATAGGAAGTATGGAGAAGGCTCGA
Organism: Digitaria exilis; assembly: GCA_015342445.1. Lineage (NCBI taxonomy): Eukaryota > Viridiplantae > Streptophyta > Magnoliopsida > Poales > Poaceae > Digitaria > Digitaria exilis. Next base: position 112,491 of record JACEFO010003204.1, on the reverse strand, counting down.
CTCATGAATAGACCAAGTCTTGAAACGAGAGGCATTCTCCATTTGCTCCCTAACATGAACCTGAGTATGGTAATACTCCTGGTAGTTTGCAGCGGAACTGTAAGTGGTCATGTAGAGTGGCCTGGTGTAGTTGCCCAATGCTTTCAGAACATCTTCAAGCAAGAGTGGGAAAGCACCAAGCTCTGTTATTGAAGTAATCATCTCCACCTTGGGCTCTTCTTCATCATCCTTTTCATCATCATAGACTTTATCACCCTCATCTTCAGTGCCATCTGGATTCCCTTCAACATCCGTTGTGGGTGAAGCAGGGTCAGATGCATCTTCATCATCAGAGAAGCACACCCACACGGGATCTCCTTGCACATCATCATCCATCTGTGGTGTAGGAGGGGCTGGCTGCGCTGGGTCAGTCTGGAAGTTCTTGGCCATCTAAGCATAGAGAGAGAACCTTAGTAAGGATACTTGAATAGAGGCAAAGGTGACCAAAGAAAAGGGAAGAAGTTCGAAGAATTTTAACTAATAAAATAAGACCTCTAAAGAAACTGACTTGGCTTGCTAAAATAAATCCTAACTTCGACCATTCTAACTAGGCTAGCGTCCTACAGTCAGCACGGCTCTGGTACCACCCTGTCATACCCGGTTTTAGAAAGAAAACCGAGTACATTTCATATGTGTGCCAGGATCAAATTTCACACATATGATAGACCGTGAGTGAACAGCAGAAACAGTACTCAAACGAATATTTAATAAATAAAGTATTTATTACACTCACGAATATGGCACAACGGCCAAAATAAACTGGTTCACACGATAACTAAGGACGATAACTCCAAAAGCACTCCACAGGCATCTGACTGGTGGAACACACGCCTAGAACTCATCAAGATCGTTGAGGTACTCCGCTCCATTATTACCTTCTGATCCAATATAAGCAAGGATGAGTACACTTATGGTTGGTACTCAGCAAGTGGGGGAAATATGCAAGCTATCAAGGAGAGGCTGGGTTTGCAGCGGTCAACATTTTAGTTGGTCAAGTTTTATTAACAAGCAACTATTTACCAAGATATAAGTATATACCAACCCATATTAGCATAAAATAAGCATAAAATAAATCATAAACATAACCAATAACATATGCATGCAATGATTTGATTTCATGTTTCGACAGATTAATCACGTGAGGGTCCAGGCCGTTCATGACCGCGAACACGGCTGTTATAGCAGTTTTACACTCTGCAGAGGTTGTACACTTTCACCACAATTCGCGTAAAAGCTCCGAAGAACTTTAAACCCAACCATGTTGTGCAAAGTAGGCACAATATCACACTTCCAAGGTGTGATTGCATAGGGATGCTACGAAGCCTTTACAAAGAATTCCTACATGTGTGTTTATTCCCAGAACTTACGGTTTCAACAGAAGATACCCTCTTCCGATCCCCGCACCAACACATCCTCAAACAAATAACCACCCAACAGGCAGCACAAACACAGCATGCAGTTCATCTAATTATTCAGCTAAGACCAGAGCCATATGGTATTGTGGTTGTACGGTAAATCCCGGGTGGTTCTCCATGTTCCGATTAACATGGTGATCTTGTATTATCATGACAAGATATAAATAATAAGGATATTCATCAATGTTGGATAGAACCCATCATGAACCAAGGTTAAGCAACTAGCATAGCTACCGAACATAAAGGTAAACCCGGTTTATCAAGGCTTAGGTGTAAAAGACTAGTCATCCTTACATAGGACCCATCAAATTAATGCATCGCGAACATGAATATAAACTTTGTTATCATGCAATGTGTATGGGTTCAAAAGAGTATGCAGAGGGGGAAATCCACTTGCCTTGCTCAAAGTACTGCGGTGGCTCCTCCTCGTAGACTTGATCTTGATCTCCCTCGAACGGATCGTTCTCTACACGATTCGCACAAGCATTCAATCAATAAAAGCAAAACAATACACCAAACAACTTTTAAAGACGCAAAGACGTATCTAGAACTATTCTTGATGAAGAGACGATCGCGTGAGCGAAAGATCACTCAAAACGGACTTAAAACGGTTAAGATATGGCTAAAACAAGGTTTAGGGGCTTCTTTGAACTAAATCTAACTCTCCAGGGGCTTAAACAGAAGAAACCAGGGACCTAAAACGTAATTTCATGTAAAAACAGAAGGACTTTAGTGAAAAAAAACTATGCGGCAGGACGGTGGGTTAGATATTTAGAAAGATCAGGGGCTAAACTGAAAGAAACAGGACCTAGATCTAATTATTTTTGAACTGGCTTGGACCGCGGGTTGATTCCTATAAAACCGAGGGGTTTTTCTGAAAAACAGCGCGGCTGACCGACACTGACCGGTATGGGATTATCTTCGATCTAATCTCGACCGTTGGATCAAGATCGGACGGCCCTGGACAGCTCGGCTCGACCGCGGCGGCGCTGACGGCTGGAGACGGCGGCGCACGGCGGCGCTTCGCCGGAGACAGGCGAATCTCGAGCTAGAGAGCTCGGTTTTCTTTGATTCGAGGCTCGGGAGAAAGCTAGGGCTGTGGGGAACCTATTTTGGGGATTCTAAACGAAGGTTGAGCAACGGAGGGGACTCGCGACGACGAACGGCGGCGCAGTTGCGACGGCGAGCTCGCGCAAGCACAAGAGAGCGAGAGAGAGAGGGAAAAGAGACTCGGCGGCTTCCTTACCTCAACGCGAACCTCGACGACGAGCTCGGAGCGACGAAGGCAGCCCAGAGAACTCGAATCGCGGCGGCGAGTCAAACCTAGGGTTTGCGGCGACTACGGCGGCTAAGGCGATGCGGAAGCTCGAGCTTTGGTTCGGGGATTCAAGGAGCTCAGGCGGCGGCTTATAAAAGGCCGGAAAACTTGCGCGAGGGGAAGGCGACGCGGAGACGGGCGGCGTTGGAACTCGAACTCGAGTTCGACTCTGGCACGGCGAGAAAGATGAAACTGACAAGGAGGGCCCACTCGTCAGCGAGATAAAGAGAGGGAGAAGGGAGAGTTCGGCTGGGCCGCGTCGCGCGCGAATTGGGCCGTAAACTGGGCCGCTGCTGCTGCGCGAGGGAAAAAGAAAAAGGCCGGGAAAGACTGGGCCGGGAGAACTGGGCTGGAAAAAGAGAGGGAAAAGAAAAGGTTTTGAAATTTAAATTTAAACTTTTGCAAACCTTTTCAAATTCAAACCAACATTCAAAATATATGCAAATCAGCATGAATGCAACAAAGAATTTATTGACTCTAATTTAAATGTTATTTAAATATTTAAGAGCCAAGATTTGAACTTGCAATTTAATATTACCTAAAACAATAAAAACTAAGAAAAATTAGTTGCCTATATAAATTTTAATGTGATGATAAAATTAGGGTGTTACAATAGTGAGGAATGGAACAGTTGTTGACGCCTCAAATCTGAATTGTTGCACGGATTGAAAAACTTAGAGCAACAGAGGATTCAAATCTGGATGATGCGTCCGACGGAAATAAAATTGTACGAACGTAAGAGCCTTAGTATTACCGACAACACGCTAGCAAGCCTAGTTGCAAGCCCAACACCCTTCTCTCCAGCTTGGGCTGTCATGCGTTTTGGAGGTCACCGTTCGGCCCTGAGCAGCTCGCCTGTTGCTTGGTGCGCCTAAACGCATGACAGCCCAAGCCCAAGCCCAAGCCCAGCCCAGACAAACCCACTTCCTTTTTTTTCCTTCCTCTTCCCCGGTTCCCCCCGTCTCCCCTCCTCTCTCTCTCTTGCGTCGCCCGCAACCGAAAGCAGATCCTCAAGCAGATCAAACCCTAGATCTATTGTTGCCTCCCCGATCCAATCCGAATGGATTCGTCGTCGTCGAGCCTGAGCCAGCAGCCCGAGTTCGACTATCTCTTCAAGCTGCTGCTAATCGGCGACTCTGGCGTCGGCAAGAGCAGCCTCCTCCTCCGCTTCACCGCCGACTCCTTCGAGGACCTCTCCCCCACCATAGGTGATCCCATCCCCCCGACGATCTGATCACCTCCAGCATTAGTCTAACCTCAACCTCTATATAATTCCGCTACTCGTTCCCTTCAGGTGTTGACTTCAAGGTGAAGATGGTTAACATCGGTGGTAAGAAACTCAAGCTTGCCATCTGGGACACAGGTAACAGCACAACGGTCTTCTTTTCTTTTCTTTTTACTATGCATCCACCACTCAAGAGTCGAGTATCCAACCGATCTGTTGCTCATACTTTAGGGTGACGAACAGTAAAACTAGCCATTCACACCAGTTTTTTCCTTACTGAAATGTTTGGCAATATTTGTGCTTAATGCAGTACCAGCACGGAAGATAGACCCTCTGTGCCTGGTGAAAATAGAGCAACCAATATCCGTGCCCAGTGCTGTAGGAAATGTACTTTTATAACTTAAATGCCGACCATGGACTAGCATCATCTGCATTCACCTTTTCCAATTTGTTTTATTACGTTGATTTCCAAGTTGCTCAATGTGCACACTCACTATGTTGGTATATTCCTTCTTTTATTTGATGTCATTTACTCTATTTATTTTGGTTGCTGTGGATATGTCCTTATGACTTCACTAATGTTCAACATATGAGGAGTACAATAATGTAATTAATACCTGAAATTAGAAAATTAATCCAGTTATCTCCGTGAAGCTCCAGTTTGCGGCGTGTCAATCAAGATACTCCATCATCTTACGCTACTAATTTAGATGCAATTATGAAAGAGCCATTTAAGTCTCTCCTTTTGTTCCCTTCTACTCTTGTTCTAAAGAGACAGTGCCATGCTTATAACGAGTTTATTCATCTTTTCCCTATAGCTTTTATGTTCTTTGAATATGATTGTTTATGCTATTCGGTGATCAATGGCCTGTTATGCAGCTGGACAGGAGAGATTTAGGACCTTGACCAGTTCATACTACAGAGGTGCACAGGGAATCGTTATGGGTATAATTCGTAACCCTTGGTCTGTGAATCTGTACTTTTGCTTCATTGTTTGCGCTGTTTATGGAGACTTTACTGTGTCTCGCCTTTTTCTTCTGCCCCTTTTGCCATATGTCCATACATCAGATTAAATTACTGCCATATCATGGGGGGGAAATCCTTAGCATCTTTAAATGAAGTTGAATTTGAACTCAATCTTCAGTTTATTTTTATTTTCAAATTTTCTAGTAGCTGCGCTTTAGTGCAGAAAATCTATTTCCAGCTTTTTGTGACTTTAGAGTCAATGCACTAGTAGGCGAAAGCATTTACTGCTCATACTTAAGCATATGCATTGGTATTATGAGCCTTTTTTTCAGCTGCATGGATCTTGTCAGTTTCTATTGAATGCTTTCATGAAGACGTATGATGATTAACACGTCTCATCAAATTTGCAGTGTATGATGTCACCCGACGAGAAACATTTACCAATCTTTCTGATATATGGGCAAAGGAAATTGACCTGTATTCGACCAACCAGGATTGTATAAAGATGCTTGTTGGCAACAAAGTGGACAAGGTATTCCTTAAAATATTTAATCTTGGCAACTCAGTTCAAACATGTGCCCCCCCCCCCTCTATACAGTTAATGCAGCTAATTTGAGGTTCTCATTTTGGCAGGAAAGCGAGAGGGCTGTCACAAAAAAGGAGGGAATTGAGTTTGCTCGAGAATATGGATGTTTATTTCTAGAATGCAGTGCGAAAACAAAAGTTAATGTAGAACAGTGCTTTGAGGAACTCGTCCTTAAGGTATGTATTGGTTCATATGATATTTAAGGGCTGTTTGGACCTGATTGTAGTTGTAGATTAGATATTGTAGCTAAAAAAACTGAACCCAATCCGAACGGACAAAATTCTAGCCCTGGTTCATATATAATCTACCAGCCGAGATCACCATAATCTGAGAATCTGCGCCCAACCTGGATAAAAAGAGAATGGACGGCAAAATGACTTTTATGCCCTCACACCTTATCCTCTTCCTTTCCCTCGTGCTGCTGCAGCCGCAAATGTCGCCGGCTGCTTCTGCCTCCAACTTCCTCCGCCGCATGTTGTTGAGTTGGCCTCCTCACGCCTATGTAGGAGATGCTGCTGCTACGGGCCAATGAAGCCATGCACACCGATGATGGCGAGCTCTCCCTCGGCCACGGAGAATGAAACACGGGAGAGAAGGCCAGAAGGGGGAGGGTAGGCGACGTCCGCCTCTAGAATTTGGTCTCGGCAAGTTCTACCTATGCCATTTTTGGAAATTTGGAAGAAGGATACAATAGACATCTATACTTCAACCATGCATAGTCCAGCCCCTACAATCCTAGTATCCAGACGGCTGGGATTTTTTTTTGTTTTTAATCTAGAATTCAGATTGTTTATCCTCTAGCAAATATCTGTAGGAACTCATAATATTAGTCTGATCCAAACATGCTCTTAGATTATGATCTTTGTGCCCATATCAAGTACGTAGTACGGAGTATGCTATATTGTGAACTGCAAATTTGAAATCTAGACTATGCACGTTGGCCAAATGTCTGATTGAAATCCAGGGAGTGTTGTTATTTTCTAGTGGGCTCATTGCTTGTTTGCGATGCCTGCTTCTTTAGCCTTTGTTTTTAGGATACATAGTAGTTTTGATATAGCAGATTCTTTTGTTCATCTGCGCCTTTCAAGCGATGAGTTGTAGCTATTGAGGTGACTTGTATGCATGTTGCAGATATTAGACACACCAAGCCTCCTGGCGGATGCTTCATCGGGGACCAAGAAGAACATTTTCAAACAGAAGCAGCCAGAAGCTGACGGCGCAGCAAGCAGCTGCTGTTAACTTGGTTGTATGCTAATCCTTGTGTGGATAATGATATCTTTGTTGCATAAACTAATGAGCTTTGTTGTCTTGGATTTATTTTGCTTTTGGTCCTGTATATTGCCATGCTAAAATTACACCCACACATGACATTACGTTGGCTGAAGCTATATATAATGTATGAAGTCTACGTGGCGATATGAATTCTTGTTTGTTTACTGTGTTTGGCTTCAGAGAAATATACCGAATGTAGATATGCATGACGCGGCACGGTGAGCCTAGACGGCCTTCATCGTCGTGCTACTCCCTGGATGATGGTGGAGCTGCTATCATATCAGCCAATTGAAAATATGTCTTCAAGCGTGCACGGTGAGCCGGTGTTCACTAAAAGGGAAGGAGAATGTTTTTTTTTTCTTTTCCTGAGAAGAGTGTTATACGAGGGGGATGAATAGGAAAGGTGAAAAAAGAATTTTCTGAGAAACGTGTTACGTGAGGGCATGAATATGAGTAAAAAGTATTTTTTTCATCTGAACACAGCCCTGTAGAAAAGTTTGTGCTTGTTTGGCTTGAGCGCACGTGAAGTATATTATGATTTGTTGAGAGGCGCATGGTGGGGTGGGAGTGGGAGGGAGGAGGGGTAGATCACGGGCCGTGTCCTGTGTGTCCTGCGAGGAGGTCACGGGTCACGCCAGCCAAAACACACGACACGACAGACACAGCGCGGGGCCATCAGGCATGGCCAGCACCCAGCATCTCGATCACTGATCCTACTCCCATTGTAGCAATGCAAGAATGAGTTTGAGTAGCTACTCACATAGCAGATATTTTCGAGCGACTCTTCCTGGCCACGAACTGAATTTTGCATACAGATTGTTGTTCGCTTCCAATCCATCATCATCTCCTCGAACTTGGTGCCGGCAGGAAGTTTCTGGAACGAATTCTGCTACAGTCACAGCTACTGCTAGAGCCCATACGTATCGTCCGTCCGTCCGTGTACGTCCCAAAATACGTACAAGAATACATGTACGGTACATGATGAGGACTTGTGGAGGAGGCCCCCCGGGGGTGTGGTGATTGGGGCGGTGCATGTGATGCTCGGCCCAACCAGAAACTGGTAGCGAACCGGACAACCAGCCGCACAGCTCATCAGACTTTTGGTTATATAGTACTCCTGTCACAAATACATCATAAGCGTACGTGCGTGCGTCTCTCATCAGCTGCTTCGTCTTCCTCGCTGCCACACTCACGATCCTCAATGAAGACAAGCAAGCAGAATGCCTCTGCCGGCGGCTGCGAGATCGAGGCCAGGGGCATCAACTACCGCATCGCCGTCCCCAGCAGTGGCCCTCCTCTAAAGGTCTGGAGCAGGTCCGACGACGAAGGCCACGACCAGCACCCCAACAGCGCCGGAGTCCGCCAGGTGCTCCGCGACGTGAGCTGCCGCGCGCGCCCCGGCGAGCTGCTCGCCATCGTGGGCCCCAGCGGCGCCGGCAAGTCCACCCTGCTCGAGATCCTCGCCGGCCGCCTCGCCCCATCCTCCTCTTCCCCGGACGTCCTCCTCGACGGCGCCTCCGCCTCCGCCGCCGACCTCCGCCGCGTGTCCGGCTACGTGACCCAGCGCGACGTGCTCTTCCCGCTGCTCACCGTCCGCGAGACGCTCCTCTTCAGCGCGCGGCTCCGCCTGGGCGCCGCCAAGGACAAGGGCGGCGTGGAGGCGCTCCTCGACGAGCTCTCCCTGCGCCGCGTGGCCGGCACGAGGATCAAGGACCTCTCCGGCGGGGAGCGGAGGCGCGTCTCCATCGGCGTGGAGGCCGTCCACGACCCCGCGGTGCTGATCCTGGACGAGCCCACCTCCGGCCTCGACAGCGCCTCGGCGCTCCAGATCGTGGGCGCGCTGCGCGCCATGGCCGAGACGCGCGCCCGCACCGTGCTGCTCAGCATCCACCAGCCGGGCGCGCGCATCGTCAAGATGTTGGACTCCGTCCTGCTGCTGGCCGCCGGAGCCGTCCTCCACCACGGCACCGTCGACCAGCTGCGCTCCCTGCTCGCCGACGCGGGCCTCCACCTGCCCCCGCACGTCGACGCCCTCGAGTTCGCCATCGACTCCGTCCACCAGCTGCGCTCCCGGCGGGAGGGGCGCCGGTGCACGCTGCAGCAGCTGTTCCAGCTGCAGAACGCCCCGGCCACCTGCAGCAGCAGCAGCTCACCACAACATTTGGGCGGCTACGCCAACTCTCGGGCCCGCGAGGTGGCCGTGCTCTCCCAGCGCTTCTTCAAGAACGTGGCACGCACGCGGCAGCTCTTCGCGTGCCGCACCGTCTGCATGCTGGTGGCCGGCCTGGCCCTGGGCTCCATCTTCTACGACCTCGGCGACGACAAGGTGGTGGAGCGCGTCGGCCTCTTCGCCTTCCTCCTCACCTTCCTGCTCTCCTCCACCACGGAGGCGCTGCCCATCTTCCTGCAGGAGCGCGACATCCTGGCAAAGGAGACCTCCTCGGGGGCCTACCGCGTCTCCTCCTACGCGCTCGCCAACGCGCTCGTCTTCCTGCCCTTCCAGCTCGCGCTCGCCCTGCTCTTCGCGGCGCCCGTCTACTGGCTGGCGGGGCTCCGCCGCACGGCGCCCGCGTTCGGCTACTTCCTGCTGGTGGTGTGGCTCATCCTCTACACGGCCAACTCGGTGGTGGTGTGCTTCGCCGCGGCCGCGCCGGACTTCGTCGTGGGGAACGCCGCCATCCAGGGCGTCATGGGCTCCTTCTTCCTCTTCTCGGGCTACTTCATCACGCGCTCCGCCATGCCCCGCTGCTGGGTCTTCATGCACTACCTCTCCCTCTTCAAGTGGCCCTTCGAGGCGCTGCTCGTCAACGAGTTCGCCGGCGCCGACAGGTGCGTGGCGCGGGCGCTTGGCGTGTGCGTGGCCACCGGCGACCAGGTGCTCCGCCGCGAGGGGCTCGGGGAGGACTGCAGGTGGCGCAACGTCGCCGTCATGGTGGCCTTCATGGCGGCCTACAGGGTGCTGGGCTACGTCGTGCTCAGGGTCAGGTGCAGCCTCGCTCTCCACAGGGGCCGGGCCCGGGCCATGGCCGGCGTCAGCCTCCGCCGCCGCCTCAAAACCAACCTAGTATCCATCATCGGCGCCGCCGCCTCGGATTTAAAAACGTCGCCGGCCAACTGCTAATATATAGTAATAATGCTCCAGCCAGCCAGCCAGCCAGCCAGCCACAGATATGATGAAGCAACAATCATCCCGTACGCACAACTAGCTTGTTTCAAGTTCAAATACTGTCTTCATTCATGATGTATGGTACACAAGCAACCACGCATGGGGTATTTTCTACTTCAAATGCGGTACAATTAATAGATTTTGCACTGCTGCTTTTTTTCACTGCGATTAAAATTCACCAATCTTTAAAAACTATTCATCAGAGCTTCATTTAACACATACACACATCGCAATCAATGAATGTTATGCTAACTCAAACCGTTCGGGTAATAAATAGGAATAATTCATGTTACTTTATGTTTTCTTGAAATGTAGTACAGGCACAGGTTCACTTCACACACAAACGAATAGACATTCATCCTGCCCCCACACACATAAACGAATAGACACTCATTATACACACTCACCCTATGATTAAAAATATATTTATTGTATGTATTCCCATGCATGGATGTCACACATGCACCATGAATATTCTCCTATAGTCCTATAGAATTTATCTGTTACCCCTCCATTGTTTATGAGGCCTATGTCTTTTTTTGCTCACTATATTTTTAATACACATGTTAAATTCTTTGTATAAATAATTATGATATGGGTTAAATTATTTGGTTATTAAATTATTTTAACTATGTGGGATAAAACTAAATTATTGGTTAATGAAGATAATTTTTTATGTATAAGTTTTTTGAAAACATGTACTTGCCACATGTGCAATAAAAATTATTATTTATTATAAATTCTTGTTTACTTGGTGTTTTTTTTAAAAAAAACAAGTATTGCCATAGGGATAAACAATTATGGTTTGTTTAGCCAGTATGGTATTTTTTTTAAGTATTACAGTAACATAATATGTTGCTTTTCAACTCTAGAACTTTTACAATGTAAAGAGTACCTTTAGAACATCATTGAAACCAAAGAGATATATACTTGTTTCAGAATAATACAAAAATAGTAATGATTTTTCCTTTTAATGATGGTTCTGGTTAAAAGTATTTTTTAACAAAAATATCATCATCGCCATTAAAGAAATTTCTATTATATAACAAGATGCACATGTACATTGTGATATTTAAAAACGCGACATTTTCTAAATATGATATCATCAAAGTACTATTTATTTTTCAGTTTGGCTAGCAAAACAACATTGTATTCTATATATTTAATATTGTCATTGGCTATTCAATTGCTCCTTCCAGTATGTACCAGTAGAGTAACGAAATTACATAACATGTATCCTAGTAGTGTTTCATCTAGCAAGGACAACATTATTATTATTATTAATTATCTGAATCACATCTAATAAATAGGACAAGCAATCACTAATTACAAGGTTACCCTATGTATTTCAATCTGGAAAAAGCAATGAGATTTGTCGATTGATTATTCAACTTTGTATCATTCGAAGCTGCAAACAAACACTTCAGTTAGGAACCCTTATATATTTTTATTCAATAATAAGAATTTCATTGTGTTTAAATTATTGTAACCTTATATGGGAGGGAGGGGGAGAGAGCTGATGGAGGTAGGGCAGAGAGAGCTGCTCCACCGATCGGGGTTGTTTTCTCTCACGGTTAGGGCTAAGTCCATCAGTTGGGGCTGGACCTTGTGTCGTTAGTACGGCATGGCCATCGCCATCCTTCCTATATTTTATGCAGGCCGCTATGTCTTGACGGGTAGATAGAATAGTGCCTTCTAACTTGTCCAACAAGCAATGTGTGTGATGTGCAGGGGCATGATGTGTCATCGTGAAAGTGCATTTGGCCCCCTACGTGGATTTTGATGTTAAAGACGTACGCAATTAAGGAGCTAATGAGACTATCTAAGTTATTGGTTCAAATTTATTTGAGATGTATTTGGACACAATAAGATCCCTCATTTGAGAAATGGATGGTGACAATGCTTATATGAAGACCTTTTATCATTTTCTATTTTGAATTTGAGTTTAGAAAACACCGTACTATTAAGGGATGTCATAAATTATCTGGAGATGTCAAAAGTGCTTAGTTGAGATGCTAACTAGCTAAGAGAGACATAAAGGTTCACACACTTGCACTTATTCTAGAAAACAATAGCTTGTCGGAAGTCCGACGCCCGTCGAAAGTTCTGCCATGCACTCGCGGAATGTTGGGGTTACTTCCGCCAGGGGGTCCCTAGGTTTTCTCAGCCTGAAATTAATTTATTTGTTGAAAGTTTCGACAGGCACCTTAACAACACCGTGATAGCTAGTTTTGGAGGGTCGAGTATTATACCCCCTCACCCTCTCCTTCACCGCCTACCGACACATTCATGATGAACACTTTCTCAAGCACTCTCTCCGCCTCCCAAATTTTCTCTCCTCCTACAAACTCCCCCTTTGAGACATTCCATTAGTAGATTTGAGCTTGGACTTGGGTGGGAGCAAAATTGAGTTGAGAGGTTTTGTAGGATCGAGGATTAACGACTAGAAGGGAGTGAATAGGAGGTTTAAAACTAGGAAAAAGTCCACGTTACTCACCTCAACTATAATCAAAGTCTAGATAACCCCCTAAACTATCTTTTGGTTCGTTTTACCCCCAAAACTATCTCACTTGGTCTATTCTACCCCCTAATACAATTTTAACACTAATGTTTGAGCAATGTGGTACTATTGACTCATCAAGCAAATGTAAATCAACCCATCTTCATAGTACGGCTATCTAGCATATAAATCCAGTCAATTTTATTCTCTAATCACCTCTTGACCGGTAAAAACAAAAGCCCTATCATCGTATACCTTTGCCTTGAGTGTTCCAACACTTCATGTCAGCATGTATAGCAAAGGCTCACATCATTTCCATTCATCTCAAGAGCTCCATCAACACCATCTCCATGACTTGCATGGCTCATCTTTGTGAAAACACTAAACTAGGGGCCTAGATGATGTCAGGCCTAAGCATTTGAGTTTGGGAAAGCAACCTTTGGTCTCTTGGGCACATGAAGCATCTCCGGTGATTGATTTATGCTTGATACTCTTGGAGCTTACTCTTAGACGGTTAGGTGTCACCCGTGGAGTGCTCTCTCGATTGTGAGCTCCCAGAGAAGTTTGTATTACCCATTCATTCGTGGATATCGTAGTAAGTGACTCAAACCTCCTTTGTGATTGATTTGAGGGAGAAAAATGTTAGTGGACAACTGTATGGCTATCTAGCCTATAAATCTGGTTAATTTTCTTCTCTAACCACCTCTTGACCGGTAAAAACAAAAGCACTATAATCATATACCTTTGCCTTGAGTGTTCCAACACTTCATGTCAGCACGTATAGCAAAGGCTCACATCATTTCCGTTCATCTCAAGAGCTCTTAGTGAGCTCCTCAATGGAGATGCAATTTCCTTTGTGGAAGTGATCTTTGGGAACAAATAATTGTCTCTTGCTCATTTACTTACTTGTTCTTATTGTTCATACGTGTCCTTGTTGTTCATCTTGACCTAGATCTAGATTTTTCCGATCTATCTATTTTATTGTTCCTCTTGCAAACATCATATTGTATCATCATCTGACATCATTGTGCAACTTTTGATTCAAATAGAATATTTTTATTTAGATTTTAAATTTCGTGAAGAACATTCTTATTGTCGGAAGTTCTGTCGAACTTTACCGTTGCGAAGTATTTTTCAGAAGATTCTTTCAAGCGGCGTTTCACGCATGGCCTTATGTGCCCTACCTATTCCTTGGGTTGTAGCTGGGCGGTACCCAAATCGTCCCTACAGACGGGCCTAGTCAGTGGGTATGTGGGTTAGGACTACCTCGACCCATACTCCCGGTCGGACCAACTCTCTCTCTCTCTCTCTGCCTCGTCCGTGGGGGCATGTGCTCGGTCGGTCGTCATGAGGCCATAACACATGGGGCGGACCATATGCTTTGTGTCTAGTTGGAAAATTCATGGAAGGAGGGTCCGCTGGATCGAGTATACACACACTCACCCTATGAGTAAAAAAAATATTTATCGTGTGCATATTGGTATGCATGGTTGTCATACATGCATAGTGATATAATCCTATAGAATTTCTTTGTTATCTTTCGATATAACACTTTGTTTACTAGACATTTGATTACACATGTTAAATTCTTCATATAAACAATTATGATATGGGTAAAATTATTTGGTCATCAAATGATTTGAACTATGGGGGGTAAAACTAAATTATTCGTTAATGAATATAAGTTTTTATTTATTTATTTTTAAACCATGTACGTGCCACATGTGCATCTTTTTATAAAATAATCTTATTATTTACTAGACCTTTTTATAAATATAAAATTATTATTCACTAGGTTTATTGAAAACCTGTGCCCTACGAAACTGTACCTCTACTAAGTTTAAGAATGTATCTTGAGTTTCAATTATTGTTTTCTAGGGCATATGCTCTATGTTGATATAGTGACGATGAAAATGACACAATGGATGCCCATGTGTTGAAAATGCGGAACCGCTCAAGGCCGTGTTTGGCACAAAATATGTCCTAACTTTAGAAACTCCAGATCCGAGAAAAAAATCTAGAGTTGAAGGTCAACTTCATGTTTTTATCTAGAGTTCCTCAACAGGTGATCCAAAACCAATGTTACAAACTTAAACATGGAGTTGGAGATAATTACCTACCAATGCCCCTGTTACGCATCGTACCCCTTCGCTAAAAAAACTGACCCCCCCCCCCTCCCCCAACGCCCCTATGTTCCTGTTCTGGTAGCATCACGGTACTATAACGTATGCTAAAAAAACCCGGTAGTCATTCCTCATCTAAATTCTCTCTTTCCTAGAGTTGAATACATAAATTTGCCAAACATACATAAGTGATTCTAGAGTTGGTGATCCTAAAGTCACAAATCCTAGAGTTGCTGATCCTAAAGTTACTTTTACTCGAGTTGGAGTGCTCCCAACACGTCCTAAATCGGCCCAAGAGTACGTATCACTATTATTGCAAAAAAAACATGCTACACACATGAAAATGGGTCAGCTAGGTAGTCCATCGGGTGTCCTCACATATCCGAGTCATCCATACTATACGACGGGTCAAAAAAGAATACAGTTCTCGTATTCTATTATATAAACCAATATATCTCAGCTTTGATTAAATATATAAAAAAAATAACACTATTTCTAATAAATTCATTATGAAATCTATGTACATATTGTATATATTTATAGTTATAAAAGTTAATGACATTTCCTATAAATTTATTTAAATCTATTAAAGTTTGAGTCAATTTAATTCAGAACTGCAATTTTATTGAACAGGAGGGAGTACATTGGAACTCTCCCACAAACGAGCACAAATAGTCACTCAGAGTGTACATAAATTAAAGGTGAATCTTGAATCCAATGTTATTTTGAATGATTCTAAAGTTTTGCCAATTAGTTTGTACTCCAATCCCCCTTTCACAAACAGCACTGTTATCTACAGTTCTACGGATACAAGCTGCAGGGAATTAAAGTGATATTAATACTACAATGAAAATTCAATCTAAATACAATAATTAGTTATAAAAAAGATGATACAGAAAACTTTACTGAGTCAGCTCGTCGATGCATACCCCTAAGCAAGAACAGAATCACAGACTAAATATGCTATCGAAAACTATCTTTTTTTTCTTGGCACTTGTCTCAGAGTCGGTAGCTCTAGCCCTTTTCTAGTTTCTACACCATGAACTGCATATACGATTCCACAGGTTTGACATAAGCTAGGCAGCCACAAATTGACAGTTTAAGCCCACACCTAAATGTTATAGGTTTCCATGATTAACCCACGGAGTAAAATCATCAATATCTAACTATCATCATCACCATTTTCTTCAATATCTTGCAACAAAGCTCCTCGTACCCTTGCCCTGAAATTCAACAGCAAACATCAGTACCAGCGTAGTATCAGATCTACTTTTACCTTCGACTCACATGGTAAGCAGTGTCTAAATGTTGTGTACAACCTCCGAGATACAGGGGGCATCCGCTTCACAGCTTTAGCAGGGAGAACTTTGCTAGGTGAAGCCACTGCAGGTTTGCAAATCCGTTAGCTGACAAAGTTTTAAGTTCTTTTCTTGCAGTTACGCATCAGGAAGAAGCCATGTAACCTGATGTTTGCTGCTGCACAGGAACAATAACTTGATCAGAGAATGCAGGCGCACCAGGTACAATTGCAACCTGATCAGTAACCAGCTTTGGCTTTGTTGCCTTTCTTTTGTCAAGGAACGAAAGGGCTTCAAGTTGTTTTTGCAGTACTTCGTTTTTTTCCTGAAAAAAAATGCTTTCCATTCAGGACTGCACCATCATAATGCACCCTGAATATCCAATATTGAACCAAGAAATGTACATATGAAGTGCTTTGCTGAATAAAATCACAACGGACCCTGATGGTTCCCTCAAAAAAGTGAAAAAATGATGAGATATCTTTCGCTGGGCTAACACATAAAACCAAAATTTGGAACCTCTGTGAATCATGACTTAGAAGGATTTCAGGAAAAGAATGAACTACTTTAATATAAGCATTAATATCCATTAAAGAGCCACGAGTCAGGTTTTGCGCGGCCAAAAACTGTTCTGATATTCTCCGGTAACCTAGATGTACAAGAGCTAAAATGTTTGGCATTCAGGCTGGCAAATATGTAGGTTAATGATTTTGTTTACCCAGCAATGGTGGTCAAGCAGCAGCAAGAGCTCTAGTGGCTACTAATAATTTAAGTGGCGACAAGCGGGTAACCTACTCTTTCTGATGCCAAACTATCCATGAGTTGTGACGCTCGCTCTTGTTCTGCAAAAGAAGGAAAACAGAATTGGAGTAGAGTTGAAAAATCAAATCTCCTTCTTGCAGTGAAAACTGAAGAGACTGGAGCTGAATAGACTGGAGGGGTGGTTGTCAAACAGGGGAAAGAAAGAAGATGGCGTGACAGGTATCACCTCTGGATGCATGTTCCTGCGTGGTCTTGTAAGATGCATACAGTGCAAGGGAGAAAACAGCAATGACATCTTTGAGCTCAGAGGCAGCAACAGGATGGAGAGAGATAGTTATGAGAGGTAGCCCCTTTGCCTTGGTAGCCACAAGCTTAGCGTCAGCAGGACCAGTGCCAGGACCTGCGTAACGCACACAAGGTTGTTATCGTTCATAGCATAGTAGATGGATGTGGGAGAAGGGAGAAAATGAGAACAGTGAATACCTTGGTCGGCAGGGAAGCGGAGCCTGACTTGGCCGGAAGACAAGGAAGAATAGAGGTAGTCGAGCAAGTCGGAGCAGGAGCCACTGATGCCAACATCGTCTTGCTTTGGATTTGGATCAGGATTTGAAACAACATACAAGACAAGACGACAGACACACACATCAGGAGCGAGCAAGAATAATATGGAGTACTAGTAGGCTAGGGTCTGCCAAAACCATCAATCGATGAATGATGATCCGATCCAGCTGCTGAGCCGAATGGGGAATGAACATAACGCACAAGGTCTTGGAGGTCGTCGATGTCGAGTGAGCACTGCCAGGCGAGGGAGCGCAGGTCGGTGGCGACGACGCGGAGCCCCCCCTGCGAGTGGGCGTGGGCATGGAAGAGCACGCGGCGGCGGTGGAGAGCATCGGCGTCGTGGTCGCCGTTCTCCGGCTTGGCCTCGCCGAAGACGGCGGCCATCCTGATGTCAGTCGGCGCCGCCATCTCGAGAAGGCGTTACAGGGATCCTTACGCGAGCCGCATTTGAAAGCGTAAAGTCGAAGGGCGCCTCTCTCTCTCTCTTCCTCCGTCTCCTCCTCCGTCGTCCTCAAGCCGCGGCAACCCAAGGGGAAACGAAAGCCGAAATTCGTCGGGCGGGATGGCCTCCGGCTCCCACGACTCCGGCGGGAAGAACAAGTCGTTGGAAACGGCGCGGCGGCTGCTGGAGGAGACCTCCCCGGCGGAGTCGGATTCGCTTCCCAGCCTGCCGTCGGGGTTCTACGACGCCTTCGTCCTCAGGGGAATCCGCGTCGTCCAGGCCCTCCAACCCGGCACCCTCCTCTGCCACTTCACTGTCCCCTCCAGGCTACTCGTCAGCCAGCTTGCCTGCCGCCGTCTATCTCCATACCAGTTGATCTGATTGCTACTGACTAGTAATTGATTCTCTCGATGCAGAACTCGGGCGGCTTCCTGCACGGCGGGGCAACGGCTTCCCTCGTCGATCTGGTTGCCTCCGCCGCCTTCACCACCGCTGGCCTCCGGACAAGGGGCTCACCCCTCGAAATGAACATCTCCTACCTTGATGCTGCTTTTGCCGACGTCAGTGACTGAGCCCTGCCCTCTTTACTACTGCAGTTTAGTACTTTTCTTTCAATGGCTTAATTCTGCTAATTGGACACAACATGCTTGGTTGCACAACCTGAGAGGACATTTCACTCCTCCTCGAATTCTATTAGGATGGTTGGCATGCTAATGCCCCGCCTGTTAGAAAGGCACCGATGATTTGTGTCGTTAGTGTAGTTATTGCCTTAACCATTGTATGCCATGAAATGGTCCAAGTATAGCTATGAATAGCACATAGAGGTACGAAAACTAATCAAATCAGATTGGTAAATACTTGTGTGTCCACTGAGTGAAGAGTAATAGGATTTGCAAAGCACAAATTACTAAGGATACATTGACATAAAAATTTAATACAAAATATAATAACAGTAGGACCTCGTGTAGTCAAGAAAGAGGTCTTAATATATCTACACTTCTCTTTGAGATAACACTACTGAAGGTTTACTATAATTCCTGCATAATATAGAGGACACCTTTAACCTTTCAAAGTCTACCCACACGTGAAAAGGTAAAGGGCACCATAACATAACTATGATAATCAAACATATAAGAATAATTTGCAGAGCAACTGGCTGTCTCATGCTGCTCCTCGAGGTGCTTACATGTTGGTGTAGACTTTAAGAATCTGTAGCTGTCTTGGCTCCTTAGAAACAATCTCTGAAAATGGAATTACCAAATCAATTTTTTTTACTCTGCACATTACACCCCTCTTAGCTTCATACCTAAAACTTTGAAACTGAATTTCTATATACTCTGCACTTTGGAATAGCAATCGTGGAGAAAGGTGCGGTAGGCTGACAGCATGTTTAAAAGGGAAAAGAAACACAACAACTGGAGTTAGAGGTGATGATGCAAATAATGACAAGGATAATGCATTAAAAAATTGTTGTTAGGTGGTGACCTATTAGCTCGGATGGTTGGAAATATGTAACCACCAATGCTGCGAAGTGGAAGTGTATGTAGTTGTACAAGTCAGGTTCTGTTCCTCCTGCATGTTTGATTTTCTATTTGTAAAATGATGAAGCTATTGGGGTCGGTGAGATGGTTTGGACATGTCCAACGAAGGCCCTCGGAGGCGCCGGTGCGTATTGGGGTCCTAGGGCGGGCCAATAATATAAAGAGAGGTAGAGGTAGACCTAGATTGACTTGGGACGAAGCGATAAACAGAGACCTTAAGGAGTGGAATATTTCCAAGGAGGTAGCTTTCGATAGGAGCGCTTGGAGACTAGCTATCAATGTTCCTGAGCCTTGAGCTTTGTTTCTTGGGTTTCATCTCTAGCCTACCCTAACTCGCTTGGGACTAAAGGCTATGTTGTTGTTGTTGTTGTTGTTGTTGTTGTAAAATGATGAAGCTATTAGTTACCAAGTCAGGAGCAAGGGATTTGTCTACATGGGGCTAGTGAGAACGAAAAGAAACCCTGTAAGTAGTAATTTCAAAATAGTGATTACATTAAACACTCAAGGCAATTTTCATCCTATTTTGTCGCCACAAAGTCAATAATATTAAGTTCAGAGTTCCAGGTAAACCTACTCATCAAATGGGCACATGGAATGTCATTCACATTTGTGCAGGGAAATATGATGTAGGAAAACCAATTTTGAACAAAAAATTACTGCACTACTGAAGAGTGGAAGGAGTCATGGCACACCTCTTTCTGCACATGTAACTCACTTCTCGGTCCAAGCTATCGGTTGGTCTAAACCGATGCCCGCTTATGATATATGGTGTAACAGCTTAGTAGGTCTGCAATTAATAGACGGAGGAAGATGAACGTTAGATATAGGAAGGGCAAGGGTTATCAATGCTGAATGGAACCATGATGTTTATTAAAGTAATTCAATAAAGAAAAATGGAGTTAACTTGATACAGTTGCATTTTAAATAAAGAAATCCTAGCAGTAATGCAGGACCACCCAGGCTACAGCAGGAATAACTAAAACCAAAACAAAAATTTCAATTTGTTTGAACAGCCCATGGCCCTAAAATGGTTCCCTATAACTCATCAAAAAGCACATGAGCTGTGCAAGCAAATTAGGTAACTGGCAACAATTATAGGAAACTGAAGCTTAAAGGACGACAGAAGGGTTCCTAGAAAATCTCAGGCAAATATTAAAGAGAGCACCCTAATCTTTATACAAAAAAAAACATCCTGACTACTTAGTTCGTTCTTTGTATGCTCAATTACGTATATCGTTGTTCTCAAAATTTAGGGAAACATATAGTCTTGTTGCCTAAAGTTAAACTGGAAATTATTAACTTTGGAACTAAACTGGATTCTGTGTTTAGACAAAAATCAACGCACAATTTTTATTCTAGGGAACAAATAAATTTGTTGTGTCAAGGAAAACTGAACATACATCAAATAACTGAAAATGTCCTGCTAGAAAATTGTTAATGTTGAAATTACTACCTTGCTGTAGCCAATTCTAAAGTTGAAATATGATTCTTTCATGAAGAGAACTCCGATGAGATATACTTAATAAGTAATGTGTTTCAGAACTGACAAAACATAAGGTATTTGTATGAAGGGGTATATTTTATGGGTGAAGCTGTAGGCAAAATTAAAAATTAGTGTGCCTAAACTCGTGATAATAAGATCAATCAAATAATGAATCTACTGAGACTTGGTTAGCCATAAATTCGCCCTATGGTAAAATCAGAACCAGTAACCATATGGATGGATGAATAAGACTCCATGATGCAGGAAAGGAACTTGGTACATTACTGTAGTTTTAGACAGTTCAGGAAAGGTACTGGATTCTTTTTTGTCCCTGTCATTTTGAAGGAATTACATTCATGGCTACCAAAAACAGAAAGCCATGTCTTTCACCTTGTGAACATATTAAACAAAGCAGAGGACGTGACGGAAAGCGAGGATACAATCAGCTACAAACATCAAGGCCTGTAAGAACATATAATCTGTATAATATCCAAAGAACCAAATATGCACAGTAATACAGGCAGAAATAGAAGGGCTTATCATCCATGAAATCTACTTCGGAGTTCCTCACACTATGCATGGTAGCTTAGGCTGCACCCACAATTTGTGGATAACAACTGTAAGAAACAGGGAGTAGTAGTAGTTTTGACATTTCAGTAACCAAGGTTCACCTGGATAGGTGGCCTCTACAATAAAAATCCTGCTACTTTGAGACGACCTGTGCACTCTTCCAAAAAGGTCAAGAGGTCAACAGAGCAACAATACCAGCATCAGAATGGCTATTGGTGCAATGCGGGTTGCATAAAAACACACAACATCAAAATCTGCATGCGTCTGTGGATCGGGAACCTCCCGTGCTGACAAGTCGTGGCGTCGACGTGACCGTGGCTATTTGCTAGGAGCCAGTAGGGGAAGAAGGGGGTGCAGCCAGAGGAAGGGGATTTTGAGTCAGATGCGTACTTGGCTAGGAGGCAGTTGGGGAAGAAGGGGGTGCAGCCGGAGGAAGGGGGTGAGGACGCTGGCGCCGGCAAGTGCCATCTTTGCAGGCAGCCGCAGTTGGCCAGGATTGGAGGATCCCGGCGACACAAGGAACCAGAGGAGGCAATTGGGGAGGAAGACCAGAGGAGGCAGGTCATAGGCCCAAGAGGATGGCCGAGGGCTAACCTGCAGCTGCGCCGACGCGGTAACACCGGGTCAGGAGCGATGGCCACGGAAAGGGCCGGCACGACCTGTGCGGAGGTGGTGGATGATTTGTTGCCCGTGGGAGGGGGCTGGCGGGCGAGCCGGAGACAGTGAGGTTGAGCAGCGGCCGATTTATTGGCTGGGGAGCGACGATCGTGGGGATGAGCGGGCGATGCGAGCCGTGCGGAGACGGCGGCATTTAGCAGCGGCCAATTTTGTCACCGGACGTCGATCCGTAGGCCTACCAGCGTTCTGTGTGGGCCTCCCTGTTGCGCCGCGTTGGACCAACGCGGCCTACCGATGCTCGCCAGCACGACATGGAGTCCACGTGACAAGCGAGAAGAGGCCGGGTCCAACACGGCCTAGCGATGCTCGCCAGCATGACACGGAGTCCACGCGGCAAGACAGAAGAGGCTGAACGCCGGATGGCCGCGGAATGTCTCTGCCATAAGAGATGAGTTGTTATTATTATTATTAGATACATGAGTAGGAATGGCAGTGGCTGGCTCCCGACAAATGAGCCACTTACTTGGAATAATTGGCTGGCTGCAACAGAGTGCACCCAACACAAGAGAACCCTCTAATCTTTCGTGGACGTGAAACATGACACATGCCTTATCTTGCCTGTTACTAGCTTAGTGAGCCTATTGGCATGCTGTTGAACTAGCACCAAACAGAGATGCTGATGAATACGCGGGATTGCGCTGTGCGCCTATGTCATCATACTGTTTGTGAATAACAACTTTCTCTGCTTTCTGCGTGTATTACCACTATGAAGCCTTGTTATGAAGAGATGATTCTGTCATTTTTATTACATATTATCCTCATATTTTGTATCTAGATAAATCACTCCTACTCAATTCATGCCATCTAGTCAATCCAGCTTCAATCCGTCATTAACAATGACATTTCCCCTGTATGTTGTGGAGTGTAGAAAAGCATGCCCAACTATGGAGTGCCTAACCTGCCCTGATTTCTGAAGTTGAGCTGCCGTGATATGATGGCGTACTTGGATTTTAAAAGATGGAGTTGACAGATATGTGGCATGTTTGTTTTTTTGCAGGAAGAGATTGATATTGAGGCGAAGGTTCTGCGCGCTGGCAAGGCAGTAGGGGTGGCCATTGTGGAACTGAAGAAGAAATCTGGCAAGATCATCGCTCAAGCTCGCTATTCCAAGTATCTTGGTGCAGCAAAACTCTGATCTGACTGGATCAAGGTGGCCTTGCCCTGTGTGTGTTCCACTGCTGTTGTTATTCTCATGACGAAGCATTGCCTTGACCCCTAAGCATATGGTAGCATTGCCCATGTTACTAGAACAGCTTCGCTTCTTTCTGTTTCTGCAGCACAGATGGTATTGTTTGTTTGTATACTGTACTATCATACTACTCCCTCTGTCCAAAAAGAAGGTAGTTATAAGATGTGTGCACGTGGGTTTTCAACTTTGACTCAATTTGTATAAAAAAACTTACAATATTTTATATCTTCAAATAAATTTGTTAAAAAAATAGATTCAGGGATCTTTCTAATGGTACTAATAATGTAGTGTAAATATTAATATTATTTTATATATAATTAGTCAAAGTTGTAAAAAGTTATTTTCTCGAAAAACGAGAACTACTATTTTTATGTGACGGAGGGAGTAACTCTGGATGGGATGGTATCTTTCTTGGCTCAGTCAGTGAGACCATCGGATAGTCATTCTTGTGTAATATAGTAGCTCTTAACTGGATCATCTTTTATCCTTTCCCTTTCTGTAATCCGCTTGAATGAACGCTCAAACTGAAGCAGCAACCCGACCGTGTGGAAGGTCAATGACCAGCAGACAAATCAAATCAAATGCTGAAACCGAGAGATGCCATTAGGATAAGTTTTAAGAGAGCAAAAAAAAAATGTCACACAGACTTTATCAGTATTTTTTCCTCTCAAAGTTTTTTTTGGGTGTCGAGAAAAAGGGGACAAGCAAGGAACTCGAGGACTGGAGAGGAGAGAAGAGGAAACCTTCTCATCTCGCCGCGGCCGCGCCACCAGACACCGACCACCGTCCGGCTTCCCCCAAGCCGACAAGGCAAAGCCACGGCCGTCCCGCCGCACCGCCGAGGAGAGGGTAGGAGGGATCTCTCCTTTGCTTCGCTTCCACAAGGGCACCACCCCTCCTCATGACACTACCTAGGGCACCGCCAGCCCACGCCGCCTCCTCGCGGTGACCTCTAGTGAGCATCATGGTCTAGTCGGGCGGCGGGGCGGCATGGATGTAGCCTCGACCACCGCCGCCTCGGCCTCCTCCTCGGGCGGGGGAAGGTGGTACACGGGCATGTCGGCGGACAACATCAAGGGCCTGGTGCTCGCGCTCTCCTCCAGCCTCTTCATCGGTGCCAGCTTCATCATCAAGAAGAAGGGCCTCAAGAAGGCCGCCTCCTCCGGCGTCAGGGCCGGTACCCTTTCTAGTCCCCCTCCTGTTACGTTTGTTTGCAATGCTTATTCAATGCATCAAGGATAATTGCACTCCGCGCTTCACCACAATTCGGACTCCAAGTTTAGGACACAGCAGCCTAATCACTCCTTGTGACTCTCATTCACTTAGTGATTTCAGAATGGAATCCCCAGAAATTTCGATTTTTTTTTATTTGCACTGTAGCTGGCATGTTTGGGCTCACTATACATGCCTCTCTCAATAATATTATTGATTTCTAGCCATCAGTGATGAAAACTGTTGGGTACCAATAGTAGGGGTACCCTAACTTGGACCCTAAACTACTTGGCAACAAGGCCCACAACGACGTCGGCCTGGCTCTGCAGCCCAGCAAAGGCCCACCACAACAACTCCTCCTCAGCGTTCGTCCCGCTCGAGGTGGACGACCACCCTCGAGCGGGAATGTCCGTGACGTTCGAGGCTCGGCAGCCAGGCTCGAGGGAGACGTTCACCCTCAAGCCAGCGTTTCCGTCACGTTCGATGCTCGGCAAGCTCGAGCTTGCGGGCCAAGCTCGAGCCTGCCACGCCGGGAGCAACGCCCGAGACTCTGCGACCATCACCACCGATCATAATGACTCTCCTCTGCGGTAAAAAAGAAGGATTCACTGCGCCACGCCACCGCCCATACTGCGGAGAAGACATCGGTCAAATCCACCTGGCACGGTGGATTCTGATCTGACACTGCACAGGTCGGTCCTGGCAGTGATACTGTGCCAACTACTCCTTTGACTTTGCTTTCCTCGGATGCGCTATCATCCTCGATGACAACCCTCGAAGGAAACTACGGAGCTTCGATCCGGGCGCCGTACTCAAGTTGCCACCCTCGAAGTCCTGTCGCAAGAAGAACATCACGTCAACCACTGCCATGTCGTCAGCCGGAGTTGGAAGGCGCGATTCCCGCTCGCATCGTGCGCGGCATGGGTGGCACAGTGCACTCAGCAGCGTCAGCACCACGAACGCATGTACTCTCACGCCCTCCCCCTTATGTCTATAAAAGGGGAAGGGAAGCCCATGCAAAAGGGCAAGTGACGGCAAGTGACAGCAGGAACACACAACAGAAAACACACAAACGTACTTAGCCACCAAAAAACTCGGGGACTTAGGAGTTCGTCTCCTTCTCCCACCTTGCTTGTAACCCCCTACTACGAGCAACACGAAACCGGTGCTCCGCACCACTGCTGGACGTACGGCCCCGTGGCCGGAACCAGGATAAAAACTCCCGTCTCTCCACCCGCCATCGGGGCAACGAGTGGATTAGCACCGCAATCACTTGTTTGTGCCGGTGCAACCAAATCAGGCACCGACAAAAACATTCTGATGTCATTGTTCGTCGAAAAACTGCAGTTGGAGTTCAACTGATCAAAGCTTACTGATTTGCTACACCAAATTGCTACATCTGTCCCTTAAAAAACCATCTTTTGTTGGTTGACTAAGCATTGCATTGCAGCTAAATAACGTGTAATCTGACTCATATGTTCCATGTTCTGGCAGGAATTGGTGGATATTCTTATTTATATGAGCCTCTTTGGTGGGTTGGCATGATGACAAGTCAGTGCTTGCCTCTTCTTTTCATTTTGTCTCACTCTAACAGATTGCTTATTGTTGTACTGTCTGTCTTTGCAAAATTATTTTGCAGTGATTGTTGGGGAGGTTGCAAATTTTGCAGCTTATGCATTTGCTCCAGCTATTTTGGTCACTCCTCTTGGTGCTCTTAGCATTATTATCAGGCACGAGTTTTGAGTCGCGGAACTGTTACTTTGCCTTACTGCAACCTTCGTTGATTTTGTAACTAATCTGGAGCTATATCCTGCCCTGCAGCGCTGTGCTTGCACATGTAATGCTGCGGGAAAAGCTGCACATATTTGGCATTCTTGGATGTGTCCTATGTGTTGTAGGATCCACCACAATTGTCCTTCATGCTCCTCCAGAGCGTGAAATTGAGTCTGTGACAGAAGTTTGGGATCTCGCCACGGAGCCAGGCATTTGCTCTTGCGTTTTGCTATCTACTTAATGCCTAATATTTCCTGGATAAATAACACCACACCAAGTACTAACGACTTCATGTTATTTTTCAGCCTTCATGTGTTATGCAGCAGTGGTAATTGTTATAGCTGTCATACTTGTTTATCGGTTTGTCCCACTTTATGGGCAGACTCATGTCATGATCTATATAGGTGTTTGCTCTCTTGTTGGTTCCATCTCGGTATGTGTTGTTTGATATAGCATGTACTGTATTTATCATATCTGGTTGTGGGCTTTTTACAGAAGTGTTGGACGAACTATGCAGGTCATGAGCGTGAAAGCTCTTGGTATAGCATTGAAGCTAACTTTTTCAGGAACGAACCAACTAATATATCCACAGACATGGGCATTTACTCTAGTTGTCATCTCATGTGTCATTACCCAAATGAATTACTTGAACAAGGTATTCTGATTTCTGAAAGCACTCTAAGCACAATTAGAGTCTTCCCTTTCTTCTTGGATCAACTTATTCCTATAATACTCTCTTCTGCGCTTCCTTGCCCTATAGGGCTTGTTTATTGATTTCTTCTTTTATACATAAAATGTGAATTTCTGTAGTGGCTTCCTCCTTTCCATGTTCTAGCATAATATAAGGGTGATTAGACTTCTTAGAAGTTTACTAGACAAAAAATATTGGATATCGCGATGAAGGCACATGGTTAATTTCATTTTCTTTATTCTCTAGTACACCAATTGCTCCGGATGACGGATAAGGTGGCAGTGATTTCTTTCTCTCCCTGAATGCAGGCACTTGACACTTTCAACACAGCAGTTGTGTCACCCATTTATTATACAATGTTCACATCTTTAACCATCTTGGCTAGTGTCATCATGTTCAAGGTGTGTTTTAACTGCTTTAGCTTATCTTTCCAGTTTCATGCTTTTATTCTAAAATTTGAGCAGAGCAACAGACCTCAGTAGTAATTCAGCTAGGGTTTCTATCCAATTTCAACTTAAAATTACGAGTTTCACTCAAATATCATTAAAAAATTACTATGAGAAAGCTTCAGGCAGAGGCTGAAAATGTTGTTTCATTTTGTATCATTGTGCAGGACTGGGACAGGCAAAATCCAACACAAATCGTGACAGAGATGTGTGGCTTTGTTACAATCCTTTCTGGAACTTTTCTTCTACATAAAACAAAAGACATGGCTGATGGTGGTATGGATTTCTTGCTGTACCGACTTGTGTCTCCATTGCTTTGTATTACATATTTTGAAACCATATTATTTTTTTTGAAAGATTTGAAACCATATTATTTTCGGTGTGTGGAATGTAGGGCTTTCGACTTCATCTTCCTTCCGTCTTCCTACGTCTTCGTCAGTGCGGTTCTCAAAGCAAACCGACAATGACAGTGAAGGAATTCCTCTGAGGTCCTCGGAATCATTCCGGTCACCACATTGACACCTGTTTGCTAATAATTAATTCCACGAGTTAGGGTACATGTATGTATATGGATAGGCTTGTACAGTTGTACTAAGGCTACAAGCCTACAATACAATGTAGGGGTCATCTTTTGCTTCCTTTTATTTCCGATGGAAGATTTGTATTTATGCCAAAAAGACATTCTTAGTGGTCACCAGTGGGGTGGCAACGCAGATGCTGTCACCAGGTAGTGTTGTCCAGTCTTGGTATGGACCCTGAGGGTGTGTTTAGATTGTAGGAAAAAACACTGTAGCATAAGAAAAATACTGTAGCATTCGCTGGGAAACGTGTTTTGTGAGGGAGGAATAGTGAAAAGTTAGAATGAATAGTGAAAAGTTGGAATGAATAGTGAATAGTTGGGAATCTGAACATGGCCTCAGTCAAGCAAGGTGCATAGTCATCATGTTTCTAATCTTTCCCTGGCCTGAAATATACAATAGTGGTCTCCGCTCCTGTAATGTGGTAGATTGTTACGTTGCTGCCCCTGAGAAGAAAATGCGGAAACTGAACTTGCTACTCGAATTGTTTAGTTGCATCAGCAAAGCATAACAAAGACGTGTAATTTAGAGCTACCTGCCGTATCGTATGAAAACTAGGAATGTAACGTAACGAGCGAAAAGAAAAACAAGCAACCCGGAAAAGATGCACAATATTGTCCAATGTTCTGAAGCAAACTGTGCTCAAGCATTCTGACGTTTACCATAGCTGATAAGCTACATCACCTAGGTGAAGTCTTCCAAATTTTACATACATTTTGCACGTTCAAACAATTAAAAGGGAGAGAGACCATCACATACAATAACAATGCTGCTGCATACTCGAGGGCAAGTCCTAACGTAAGTTGGCAGATAAAAGCCTGGCTCTAGGTTCAGCACATCTGGGAAACTATGGCCTTGTTTAGTTCATAAAGTTGGTGCAAAGTTGGCGCACTGGGAAACGTGTTCTGTGAGAGAGGGCACGGTTATCAATGTGCAAAGTTGGTGAGAAGTTGGGGAACTAAACAAGGCCATAATATTGATATGGAGCACATGAGCCGTCAGGAGATTGTGAGTCGCGGCTCTTCACCTCAGTTACTGGAAAGAGGATCTTGTAAAGGACGTCATGTACCTTCCAACGATGTTGCCGATGGGAAGAGGCCCCCTGTTACCAAAAGCACCACGGATATTATCATTATTAGTTCTCAGACAGATGGCAATGAAAAACAAGCTGCAGATTAGCCGTACAAGAGTTGCAAGCAAACTGTAGGTAGGCAACAGCAAACAGTATAGCCATTCTTTTTCGGTGAGGAAGCAACACTAATGTTCAACCCCTAGCAATTAGGAAATCACTACTACAGTGGTGATTCTTATCGATCTATAGGCAAACAGGATTACCCCTAGAAATATGGTGAACTGAATGACAGAGCAAGACACACCAACTACTATGCTTAGCAAGATATTTTATCAAAGAAAATGTAGTAGTCTACTAGTATCATCTCAAGCTGAACAGTCGGTTAACAATATTACTAGAGGATTTGAGCTGGTACAGACATAACCCTGTTTCTTACCAGGCCCGAGAGTCACAGCTGTTATTTCGGTTGTCACCCATGACAAATACATGACCTTCAGGAAGGCGCTGCAGGAGTGTGAACAGTTTCAGTAGAGGATCCAGGTATGCAGCCAATGAGGAAAGACGTAAGGTAAGAGATCATCCACCATCTGAGGCCCGTTGATTACAACAAGGCACTCAAGAAGTCAACAACATGGAGCAGCCAGTCCACTTTTGATCATCGTCTTGTGGAGAATGAAAATTTTCTCATCGCGTCTGTTAACCCTTTTGTTAACAGCACATTAAAATCCGGACCTGGCAATATCAACTCCTCAATGTTGTTCAAGGAGACAATGCTCACAGAGTAGAGATGTGTGCACAAACCATTGCTTCCATTGTGTACAGCGCATGGGTTGCTGTATAATGCTCCTTCTGTGCAACACCATTTACGATAAGCTGCCCCTGTCGAACCTATAGAGGTTGGGGTCAGAGGATGTTAGGCGAGTCCACAGGTCTTGCTATGATAATGATCATATCAGATAGAATGAACCACAACAGCACTGCAGTTTACCTCAATGAAGTCTCCAGGTGTTGCCAATACCCTTTTAATAAAGACAGCATCCTTGTTGACACCATAATTCTGAAAATGGAAGGTACACATTTTCAGAGTGGACAAAGCAAATGAACTGAACTGAGGGGCAGAACAAAGGCATGCCCAGAACAAAAGACAAACCTGTACGGCCGTCGGCACTTTGAAGAACACTATATCCCCAATAGATGGCCTCCGGAATAAGTATGTAACCTGCATAGAGTTGATGGATCTTGAGTTTGTGAAACATGGATCTTGGGTCTGTAGACTAACAGTATGTTTGCCAAAAATAAAACATCATCGACGAAAACGGGAGGTCTCCCCTGCCTGTGCTTTAAGTTAACTTTTTGCGAGGACATTTAAGATGCATTAATTTTATATGTGCTCCCGGAACATGTATTTCATTGTTTCCGATTTCTATGATGCGGATCTGCCAACCTAGTAAGCCAAGAGCACTACTGCAGTGATAACGAGCTGTGTACTACTCGTACTCCATAAGGAATCCTAATAAATAAATAGTAATAGTATAGCAAAGCAGGGCAAGGAAGGGGAACTGACCTTCTCGGCGACGGCTCTGTCGCCGGGCCGGAGTGTGGGCGCCATGGAGGAGGAGGCGATGTAACGGACCTCGGCCAGCGCAGCGGAGAAGAGGAGCAGCACGAGGAGAAGCTTGAATCCGTCGGAGGCGGGCGGGCGGAGGCGCGGGAGCGAGGGTAGCCAGTGGTGCCAGGAGGCGAAAAGCTCGTGGCAGGGCAGCCAGGCCGCGGCGCCCCCCGCCGGCGAAACGAGGCCCCGGAGGAGGCCGCCACCCACGGCCATGGATGCTGTTGGGACCTGCCTGGGATGGGAGGGGAGGAGGAAGGGTCACTCTGGTTGGCCGGACAGTCAATGCAGCAGCTGCTGCTCTGGTCCGGTGGAGAGAGAGAGAGGTGAAGTGAACTCTCTTATTGGGGACTGGGTCGGTTGCTTCCACACGAAGACACACAATTACCGGGCCTTGTCCAGTCAGTAGTGTCCAATCATGCAATGCGGCCCAGCCCACCAAACATAAAAGGAAAAAAATTAACGGAAAATAACCATAGAAATTAGAAGGTACTACTGCTATATCATCCACGCAACATTAATCACCAGAATTAAAAAAAAAATGACATCGTCAGCTATACATGCTCCCAGTACAAAGTCTCACAGGCATCCGGCTTCACAGGTCTACATGCCGACGCCGGGATCCTTCTTCCTCCTCTTCTTCAGCGAATGGCTTGATATAAGGAGGCTCGGCCTCTCGCTTCGGTAGAGAAAGCCTGTAAATGATGAGCCGTGCAACATTCTCCGCTGCCACGGCGCCTGTCTCCATGGCGCTCGCTGCGCTCTCAAAGGTATTCAGGTAGTACAGCTGCTTCCCATCCAACACTATAGGAGCAAACTCTTCTGGGGCTTCATAGTGCGGATAAGCAGCCCAGTTTATCCGGATCGTCTCCTTCCTTGTGCTGTTCTCCCAACCAACACAAGAACATATATTAACTTACCAACCTCATGTCATCTGAACGACTAACTAACTCGCTATTATAATTACAAGACTACCACTACTACTCACCTGAAGATCTGATCCAGCAAATCATCGTCCAGCTTTGCACGTGAGAACATCTTGTAGGTCCTGTCATCTTCGCCGTACCTCTTCAGAACAGAGATGCACGAGAAAGGGATATCAGGGACCTCTAGGGTACCAATCAGTTCTGGAATATCTGACGCTGAGTTTAGACCAAAGTATCCCTGAAACCATAAAACACAGCAAAAACCAAGTGACTTCTTGTCAGTAAGTCGTCCCAACCAAGGAAGATGACTTCCCTGAAACCACACGACACAGCAAAGTGTCTTATGAGGCAAACTGGCAAGAGCTCTGCCTTCCATTTAAGGTACAAACAGAGTTAGCAGCACTACACCATCTCAGGCCAAAGACGTTGGCCTGGATTCTCACCTTACAATGCCAAATGACAAAGCTTCATTAGCTGATTACAAATGACAAGTTCAATATACGACATGATTGCACTCGACAGCCTATCAGTTACCCGCCACTCATTCATTTTGATGCTAGGAACTGCCAATGAAAAATAAGGTGCCAGTAATCTATGTATTATTTAAAGATGATTGGTTGGTATGCTATCACTTACAGGGTTCAGCAGGCCCCTGACAAAGGTCGCGTGTGTGTGCTGCATCTTCCTCTGTGGAATAGATATCGGAGGGCTAAGCGTAATATTCACCTCGTCAAGTGGTGTTGCCACCACCGTCACCGTACAGTTGTACTCATTCCCAGTATTGGATCTCAGAACATAATAATCCCCGGCATCAGTGATTGAGTCTATGCCTTCTTGGAGATGCAAGCTAGCGTTAGATGTCTTCAGCAATCCGTCAGCCAGCTGCCAGTTTCCTCCTTTGACCGCCCACAATCCTGGCTCGGACCCGGCTAAAGACACGGCACCAGCCAGGCCACTTATGCGTGTGCTTTGACCATAGTTGATCCTTGTGATCACCTGTCAGGGAGAGGATACATCACTGATCATACTTATCAGAAAGAGATAGCATCCTCCAGAAGAGAGCGCCACTGTCGTGCTAAAGTTCCATAACACAAGGTAAAAAAAAAATTGTAAACAGACAGTATTCTTCAATTGGTGCTGAGGAAAGACAGTATATATTGTATCGGATGGATACTGAACATACAGTGACTAGTTCAGCTATTGTTTGAGAGCTGAGGCCGGCGTCGAGCAGCTCCTCCTCGAGGGTCCTGCGTGTGAGGTCATAGAGGCCCGTCCATTTGAGCATCTCCTCAACCGTGGCAAAGGCTGGGCGAGACTCGAAGTCACTGTAGAAGAGCATAAACCTCTGCAACATTTCCTGAATGTACGTGGTGTTGAAGTGATCAGGCTAGATATGCAATGGGGAGAATAAATCTCATCGAAGACGAAGGGAGGTAGAGAGGGGGAAGAAATTAAAGCAAGGCACCTGGACGAATCTGTCCATCTTGAGCAGGGACAGGCCATATCGCCTGAGCAGCAGCAGCGAATTGAGGAGGGCGTGCAGCTTGCGACGCCACCAGGAGGTTCCGGGCGGCAGCGGGCGGAGCGTCTGGAAGAGGAAGCTTTTGCCGTCCCAGATCCCTAGCCAGTCGTCGTCGCCGGCGGCCTCGACGGCGAGGCCCAGGAGGTCAGCGAAGCGGCGCGCGTGGAGGTTGCGGGGATGGATAATGGATCCCCCGGCCTCAAAGCGGTCGCCGGCGACGGCGACGGTGGCGAGGCGTCCGCCTACCCTGTGACGGCGCTCGAAGACGCGGAGCTGTGGTCCATGTCCATGGATGGAGGAGGTATAGTTGGTGAGGAAGAAGGCGGTGGAGGCGCCGGAGATGCCAGCGCCCACGATGCAGATGTCGGCGGAGGCGGAGGCGCCGGGGAGGGGGAGCGCTGGCAGGAGGAAGACGAAGAGGGCTAGCATCATCATCGAGTGGATACAGTCAGAAAAATCAACGCAGGGGGTTACCTCCCCTGGCCGGGTTGAGGGCGACCTGAGACTGTCTCCGACAGAGACCGAAACTGCATCCCAAACCCAAAAAAATACGTTGGTACATTGTTTTTTCAGGGTGTGTTTACATCGTAGGAAAAAACATTGTAGCACAAGAAAACACTGTAGCATAAGAAAAACACTGTAGCATTCGTTGGGAAACGTGTTTTGTGAGGGAGGAATAGTGAAAAGTTGAAATGAATAGTGAAAAGTTAGAATGAATAGGGAATAGTTGGGAATCTAAACATGGCATCAAGGGATTTTAGTGTTTTTGCCCTCATTCGGAAGGCTAATGGTGATTTTACCCCTATTTTCTAGACTTTGTGGATTTACCCCTCCTTTTTGAAGACGAAGTCGCCATTTGCTCCTGTTTTGGACTCTGTTAGTTGGAGGCGCTGTAGAAAAAATAAGAAAAATAAAAAACAGAATATGGGAAGGGGAAAAGACTAAACTACCCCTCACATTGCTTTTCTTACCCTTGCGGTCGTGCCTGTCTCCCCATGAGCTCGTGACCTTATCCTCGAGTCTTCTCGCAACCCTAGCCGGTAGGGAGAGCTGGAGAGGCCGGCGGCGGCGCGGCGAGCAGATCCGGCGACGCGGCGAGGCGGGCGACAGCCACGCGCGGCAGTGCTGGCGGCCCGCGCGCGAGGGAGGCCCTGCGGTGGCCCCGAGTGCGAGGACGGCAGGCAGCAGGCGCAGGCGGTGGGCACGAGGGCGCGACGGCAGGCGGTGCAGGCACAGGCGGTGGGCACGAGGACGGCAGGCGGCCCCGTGCAGCGGCTGAGCCCTGCGGGCTGCTGCACAGCCAGGGAGCGGTGGGCACAAGGGGATTCCCTGATGGCTGCACGGCCAGCTAGCAGTGCACGAGGTCATCCTTCCATGGAAGAGGATAGGTAATTGCTCATCTTGATAGCTCTTGTTTGCCATAGAATGGGATAGAAATTAGGCAATTTTCATTTGTCATTAGGGCGAATTAGCGAACTTTAATAAGTCTTTAGGGCGACTTAGCTAACTTTGATAATGTAATTTGTAGGGCAAACCGAGATTTGCAGCTTATTGCTAGTGTGAGATCATTTTTCAGCTTGCCTGATGGAGGGCCAAAGACATGGCTGCAGGATAGAACATTGCCAACGCAATTTGTTCACACACATAACTATGGCTTGCTGCAATTAGTTGATTTCATTGCTGAACATTACATGTGGCGCTCAAAGCAGTACATATCATTGTGGCGTGGGTTGGACAATGTGTCTATTGAGATAAAATCTAATGAGCAGCTGTTTGAATGGTTTGAACTAAATCTAGAGAAGGGGGTAGTCCAAATCAGTGCCCAAATCAATGATTTTGAGGGTCCATTAGCGTTTTCACCAACAAAACGTAGGTGTCACCCTTCTTTAAGGAACAAAATACCCAGCAGTGAGGCTGCTATAAATGTGAGAGCCACAAGTGAGAAAGCTACAAATGTGAGAGCTAAATCCACCTCTAAAAAGAAGAGAGCCACATATGAGAGTGTCGGAGTAGATGAGGAGGGCATGTACTCTGACACAGATTCTCTTGTGGCTCCAAATGATAGCAGCTATGACACTGATTTGGCTGCATCTTCAGACTCTGATGATTGCTCTGACCTTGAGCTATGACCCAATGGAAGTTTTACGCATCTACAAGCAACAAGTATATTGGCTGCAAGGTAAATGGTACTTATGTGGCTGCTTTTACTCAAAACATGATACTTTATGTGGCTGCTTTTACTAAAAAATGATACATTTTGTGGCTGTCTTTTATTGCAGGTTAAGATGAGTGGACCAAAGCATACTTGTGGGTCAGTCAACAATTGTGGTGAAACAATGGCGTCAAATAAATGGGTAGCTGATAGAGTGGTCGACTTGTTGAAGGAACAACCAGAAATGGGGCCAAGAGAGTTGCAGGATAGGCTAAAGAAGAAGTACTCCATGGATGTTCCATATTATAGAGTTGTTAGAGGCAAGCTGAGAGCACTTGACACTATTTATGGAAAGTGGGATGACAGCTATGATTTGCTTCCCACATATCAGGCAGAGTTGCTGAGATCAATACCTGGTAGTGTTGTTGAGCTAGACACTGAAGAGCATAATGGTGATGTGTGCTTCATGAGGTTCTTTGTTGCTCTCAAACCATGCATTGATGGATTTTTGCAAGGGTGCAGACCGTACATTGCCATAGATGCCACTCACCTAACAGGAAGATCAAGAGGTCAGCTGGCAGCAGCTGTGGCCGTGGATGGTCATAATTGGCTTTTTCCAGTGGCATATGGAGTGATTGAGACAAAAAGCAATGAAAGTTGGACTTGGTTTGTCGAGAACTTTAAAAAGGCTATTGATCATCCCACAGGTTTGGTCATTAGTACAGATGCGGGCAAAGGAATAGAGAGGGCTGTAGAGGATGTTTACCCTGGAGTGCAACATAGAGAGTGCATGAGGCACTTGTGGAAGAACATGAAGAAGAATGGGTTCACAGGTGAGCTTTATGGCAAGAATATGTGGTGTACAGCCAAGAGCTTTACAATTGACAAGTTCAACTATTTCATGGGAAAGATAGAGGAAAAGGATCCGAGTGCACTTGCGTGGTTGGATGAAAATCATCCATATGTATGGAGTAGAAGCAAATTCAATGAAGATTGCAAGGTGGATTACATCAACAACAACCTCTCTGAGTGATTCAATAGTTGGGTGTCAAAGTGCAAGGATTATCATATTGTTGATATGCATGACAGGATAAGGCAAATGATAATTGAAAAAATTGTTTTGAGGGCCAAGATTGGTAGTAAAATGTCTGGAGTAATCATCCCTAAAATTATCAAAACTCTGAATGCTAAATCCAAAAATATCAAAGACCATGATGTGCTAATATGTGGTGCTGGAACAGCTGAAGTAACAGTGAACAGATTTAGGCATGCGGTCAACTTGTATCAAAAGACATGCACCTGTAGGGCTTGGCAAGTGACTGGAAAGCCCTGTAGCCATGCTTTGGCTTTCATTTCAAAGCTAAGTAGTAGAGACATACAAATTGATGACTTTGTGGATGAATACTTTTCTATTGACAGATTCAGAAAGGCTTATGCATCAACTTTCAATCCAATGACATCCAAGGATAGTTGGCCACATGTTGATTTAGGCTACAAAATTAAGAAGCTCAAGCTGAGAAGGAAACCTGGGAGACCAAGAAAATCTAGGATCAAAGCTTTTGATGAGGCTGGCCCTAGTAAGAAACAGAAAACATGTTCTGAATGTCATGAGCTAGGTCATACAGCCAAATATTGCCAAGGAGGTCTTACTGCTAGTCAAAAGAGAAAGATCTCATCCTCACAAAATGGATTAGAAGAGGGGACCAATGACCCAAGTGTAGCACAAACATCATTGCGAGTCATGAATCATCACTCTTTTTACATTGCTTATTTATGTCTTTACCATCTACTTGTCGACTAAAACTCTTTTATTCCTGTATTATGAAGGGCAAGTGAAGGTGCAGGTAGAACAGGAAAGGGAAGGGGCAGGGGCAGGGGAGGAGGACGGGCAAGCGGAACGGGAGGGAGAAGAGGAAGGGGCAGAGCTAGAGGAAGAGGAAGCTCAGGGAGCATGGCTGCATTGTTAGGCCTAGATGCTTGAATATGATGTCTTTCCTAGTTGGTGCAAAACTATACTAGTTGGTGCTTTTGTTAGGCATGTATGCTATGATCTGGACAAGATGTGACCTGGTGCTTTTGTTAGACATGTATGCTATGATATGGACAAGATGTGGTGACATTTGTGATCTGGACATTGTGTGATATGGTGATTTTGTTGGACAAATTTGTGCTAGTTATATGTGACCTTGTGGTTTTGTCGTGATCGATACATATTGCTTTATGTCTGAATATAAATGCAAAAGGTTCTAAAAAATGCTATCAAAATTTGACAAAATTTTGACAAATTTTGTCAAATTTTGTTTCAGATTTCAAAAGTGCAAAAGAAATGACAGAATTTGACGGACAAAAGGTGCAGAAGTTCTTTTAAAATAAGGACTAGTGCTGCCCAGTTTTTTCGGAAATAGGGGTAAAATTAGGGGCAAAATCGCAAGGGCATTCTTGTCTTTTTCATAGCAACATTAACACCGTTAAGTGGTCATCCCAAAATAGGGGCAGACCGCTACTTCATTTTCAAAAAACAGGGGTAAAATCACAAAGTTAAAAAAACGAGGGCAAAATCACCATTTCACTCCGAAACGAGGGCATAAACGCAATAGCCCCTTTTTTCAAAAACACGCCTTCAACGAAGGACACAAATATGCAACCCATTTTGCGTCGCCTCGACTGACGACGTAAACTTGCGTCGCATTCGACGGACGACGCATCCTGCGCGTGCCTTGCGAGCTCCCAGGGTTGGGCCGGGGCCGAGCTCCCCCATGGCCGTGCTATGCCGCTATGGCCTCCGCCTCACTGGCTCGCATGTCGCCGCCGCGCCATGGCCTCGGCTGCCTGAGCTGCACCGCCACCGTGGCCTCTGCCTCGCGACTCCGCTGCCGCGTACCCCTGCTCCTCCCTACCCCGCTGGCGCACCACAACAGCTAGAGCACAAGCTGCACGGTAA
Organism: Digitaria exilis; assembly: GCA_015342445.1. Lineage (NCBI taxonomy): Eukaryota > Viridiplantae > Streptophyta > Magnoliopsida > Poales > Poaceae > Digitaria > Digitaria exilis. Next base: position 74,435 of record JACEFO010003204.1, on the reverse strand, counting down.
GCTCCATGGCGAGGCACGCCTTTCCCGTGAAGCAGACAAGCAGAGCAAGAGAAATCCCACCATGGAAGGAGGGAGGAGCGAGAGAAGGAAGACAAAGAGAGGAGCGAGAGAAGGAAGACAAAGAGAGGAGCGAGAGAAGGAAGACAACAACGACATTTTCGTGAAGACCTTGGGCCCTTGCTGGCTACGGGAGCATCAGCTTCGACCTCCACCGGTCTGCTCGCCTCACGCCGTGAGCGGAGGCGTGATAGGAGAAGCCGTGGCTGCGAGGAATTGGGCGGAGGCGGAGTCGTCTCCGTCGCCTGTCTCTGCCACGGGTGCCGAAATCCGTCGCCCCGATCTCCAGCACACCTCCGCTCCTTGGCTTTCGGGAAGCTCCGCCCTAAGCTTGATTCAACGCCGGACTCATCCCCGTCACCGGCGTGGGGAGCTGGTGGACATCACGATGTCGCTCCTCGTGGGGGGATGCGTGGGAGGCAGGAGCCCAAGCGGTGGGCGGTGGCGTTGATGGTGTGCTCGATGTGCCTGAATAGGCAGCGCTACGGAGAGGAGCACGGGGGACGGGGACGAGAGCAGAAGTGGGGCCGGTGCGGATGGGAGCTCCACGCCGGAGACGAAGCGAATATCTTGAGTCTGTAGCTGTGTCTCTGCTTTTGCGCTTTTGCTGTTGGAGACGGCAAGATTTTAGGTGCGAGACTTTTTCCTGTGCACGACGCAAACTAGTAGATAGGTCTCGTGTTTGGGTCTTGTCTGTTGGAGATAGCCTGAGGCTGTGTTTAGGTGGGTGGGAGGAAAAAAATAGTTGAGATAAATAGTGTACTGGAAAGTGTGTTCTGTGAGGGAGATTAAGGGTGTGTTTAGATTGGGGAAAGATTCCCCAAAAATATACTATTCACCAAAAAATGCACTGTAGATGAATAGTGATCTGTGAGTGGGAGGGATAGGATGAACAGAGAAAGTTGAACGAATAGTGTTTATTTGGAACCTTTTGGGAAACTAAACACACCTTAATATGAAAAATTTGTTGAATAAAGAAAACTTGTTGTATCTAAACATTGTCCGAGTCCGGGTGGTCGCCTTGTTGGACGGAAACAACCGTCCAACCACCCCTTGTCCTTCACTCTTTTTGGGTTAATTTGATTCATGCCACTGCAATTCTTAGGAATCATAGTTCTACCATTATAATTCACCTATTTTGAATGGTGCCATTACAATTCTCGTGATCACCGATTCATGCCATTTTCTATGTCTCCCACGGCCTTGGGCCCAGCTGCAGTGCATGGTATTCTTGTATTGCCGGTTTTACCCCCTGTCTATCTTGCCTCTATGTACTCTTCGTCCACTGTTAGGCGGGCCCCACATGTCATATCTTTCTTCTCCAACCCCCTCTTCCTCACGCCGGTCAGCAACACTCATCTGCTCATCGCCGCCGTCAGCCTTGGCTCGCCAGCACCACGCCGCGCTCGGCTACCGCTCCACTCCCCCTACCACTCTTCCTCCTCAGCCGCCTCCAACCACGGGTCCATCTCCAACCCGTGCCAATGTGTTCCCCGGCCTTAGCCTTATGGAAGACCATGGATCCGAGTTTGAGCTTGCCGCACGCGAGGTGCAAACTCTTCTTGTCCGTCTCGTCCCCTCTCTTTCTCTGTCTATCCCCCTCCATTCATGTGCTGGAATTAACAGTTTGGAATTAGACATTTAGTCGAATTTGGGAGATTGGGAGGGACGCTGGCCCCAACGAGAGGTCACCCACGCCGTCTTGCAGGAGCACGGTCAGGAAGGTGGAAGTTCGTGTTCCTGCCTGCCAGCTTTTGGTGCCAGTACGGAGGCGACATTGGATCTGGATCAGAGGTAGGTGTGGAGTCTCTCAACGGAGACCATGGCTCCAGTGAGGTCTAGGTTAGAAGACGCAACGACGGAGTCAATGAAGAGCGCATGCTCGAGCTCGGCAAGGAGGCCGGAGAAGGCGGAGGCGGTGCGAGCGAGCACGGATGCTGCGATGCTGTCCACCATGCGTGCGGACAGAGGATGGATAGAGGAAAAGGATAGACAAAGGAAGGGGGTGACCAATGGGCCCCGCATATCATGAGTAGATGAAGGATATGTACTAGGGGCATTTTCGGCCATACAAAAATACGATGATCTGCAGGTGGTTTCAAGAGCATCAAAGACGTAGAAAATGGCACAATTTGGACAACTTACAAATTGTAATGGCACGATTCAAAATAGGTGAATTGTAATGATATTACTCCGATCCGTAAGAATTGCAATAGCATCAAATTAACCCCTTACTTTTACTGTATGTTTGGGTTGAGGCTTGAACTCGATTGGAATGGGTTCGACCCTCATCAACCCGTGTGTTGGTTGAGAAAGTATATGGGATGTTTGGACCCTCAAGGGAATATCTCCAGTAGATACGAGTTCATTTGATCTTAGGGATGGACTCGACCCACTTTCGATCCGTCTGTCTCCATCTTCAATCCGTGGTGGTCGTGGGGCCTAGATGAGCAGAGCTCGCCGCGACGAGCAGAGCCCGTAGAGGTCACCAGCATCGGGACGAGCAGATCCCGCCGGAGCAAGGGCCTGCAGGCTACAGAGGACGCGAGGTCGGGAGGAGAAGAGGCAGGGGAGCATGGGTGCGTATGCGGAGGTGGAGCCGAGGTGGCATGGAGCGAGAGACGAGATGGTGCGACGGGCGGAGAAGTGGTGGAGCGACGATGACGACGCCCAGGCGCGGGCAGGCGCCCAGAAGCGTTTGGTGATGAGCAGGGGCTAGCGATGACGGAGCAGGTGCTAGGCTCGCGACGGCGGTGTACGAGCGAGCGACAGCAGCATGCGGAAGAGCTCGGGCGAGCGCAACGGCGTAGCCAGGATTTTAACATCGGGTATTCATTGCGATTCTTTTCAAATGCAAGGTACAAAAGAAAAAAAGGATGAACAAGGAAATGATGAGAACTTATTACACTCTTATAGAAATCCCCCTGTAGAATGAACTATACCCTTGTAGAAATTCTCTTATAGAATGAATTAGACAAGTGTTTTTGCTATTAAACATATTACTAACACTACATATTGTACCGTTTATATACATCCAAGGGTAGTTATGTGAATACACATGAATACCCTTGGCTACGCCACTAGGCGAGCGGCGAGCTGGTGCTGGCAGGACATGGAGCTCGGAGCGGCCAGGAGTGGAGGAGCGACGGTCGAGCATGGAAACGGAGAAGAAGATAAGGGAGAGAAGAGAAATAAAAACGAGAGGATGATGGGTCGGTCCCACGACTGACAGGTCGGGCCCACCACTAACAGTGTTGAAAAGACGTCCAACTCACCCCTCTTAACCCTCCAACGAAAAGCTGGGTTGGACCCATCCCACTCATCCAAACACGAGATTGGTTCAACCCAACCCTCAAAAATGGGTTGGAGCCAACCCAACCCATGGTCTAGAACCAAACACATTACGGTTCCAATGAGAAGGGCTAGATAAAGAAAAAAAAATCCTAACTTATAAATGAATTATCAAAATTAAATTCGAGTCCACCATTGTGTTTGTTATGGTAAAATCTTGAAAACTAGACCACACTTGACTATATTTAGACAATATTTTTTCAGAACATTTTCTTATATAGAAGCAACAATTCAATTCATTTTAATTGAACGACAATTAAATCAGTCTAATTCATAAAACAAAATATTATATAGAAATAACAAAAAATTATACAAGTAGAACAATTCATATATGATAGAAATAAACATTATAGAATTAATAAAAAAATATAATGTAACATCTCATGTGAACGATCAAAATAAGATTATGGAGATATTCCTGGAACAATTTAACGCAAGGCAATGGATGGATGAGCGGGCCCAACACAACACCGGTTCGGTTCAGTTGCTCCTCTGTGTAGCGTCCGTTCCGTCCCGTTGGTTGCGGGGAGAGCGGGGCGCCTTCCGTTATTGTTTGGAATTCGAAATTTGAAATGGCGGCCGCCCGAGCCCGACAGTCCCCCGCAGTCCACCACCGCTGCCATTCCCCACCTCCGTCCGCCTCCCTCCTGCTGCTGCTGCTGTGCTGATAAACCAACCCTTCCCTTCCCTCCCTCGCCCAGTCGCCAGATCCATCCTCACCGCGCCCAAGCAAATCAATCAGTCACCCCCTCGATTCGATTCGTTTCGGTTCGGTTCCTGGGCGTCTGGGATGGCGTCTCCCCCGCCCTTCGACTTCTGCGACGATCTCGACGACGACTTCGACGAGCCCGCCACCACCGTCCCCGCCCCTGCCGCCGCACCCACGCCCAACGGCCTCAACGACCGCCTACTCCGCCTCGCCCGCACCCGCCAAGACCCTAACCCTAACCCTAGCCCCAATCCGATTCCGCCGACAGGTATGTACGCCCTTCTCGCTCGCCCTCCTGTCCTGCCTGCTTGTCGCCCATCAATCAATCAATCCGCTAATTACAGAAACCGCCGGAGAAGAAGAAGCCAGGAAGGTCAAGCTCGCCGGCCGCCACCGCCTATGCAAGCTCGCCCCCACCGCCACCCAGCATCTGGAGGAGGAGGCGGAGGCGGAGCAGGAGGACCACCGCGACGCCGAAAGCATCCGCGACATCATGGACGATCTCACCGCCCGCCTTCACACGCTCTCCGTCCAGAAGCCCAACCCCACCGGGAGGCCCACAGGACAGCAGCTGACCCCTCTCCCATGCCGCATCACCGCAGACCCAGATGACCAGAGCGCCGAGGATGTTGGCGTCTCCTCGCCCCTTCAGATTTCTAGCTCTGATGAAGAGGCTACAGTCATCGCCAGGCGGGTTGAGGTCAAGCCAGAAATTACTTCTATCGCCTCACCCTTCACAGATTATCATGCATGTGCCGAGGTTCGTGGCAAGGGAAAGAGCAAAGGCCCCAAGGATGTGGGGAGGGTATCAAAGGCCTCATCCTTTGTTGGTTCTGATTCTGATTATGACGATGCTGATGAGCAGGAAGGAACAGCGGCGGATTATGCTTCTAAGCATGTCAGAAGGAAGACTGTCGCAAGGAGACCACCCAAGGCCTCGACATTCAGGAGCAATGATGACAGCAGCGATGACAGCCTGGGTCAGGAGAAGGAAAACCGTGGAGCTGTGGAGATTGACGCGGAGGACGTTGGGTGGGAGAAGACAGAGGACTTCAAAATGGACCCAACTGGAACTGCTGTAACATCCAAACCTTACAAGCTCCCAGGAAGGATATTCAAGATGCTTTACCCTCACCAGCGTGAGGGCCTCCGATGGCTCTGGGTTCTGCACTGCAGAGGAACCGGAGGGATCCTAGGGGATGACATGGGCCTTGGCAAGACCATGCAGGTTTGTCACCCATTCTCATCTCCCCAATTCTCGCACCTATACTCTTTACTTCATATTTAGTGTTTCTTGTTCATGCCATTTGGTTACATTAATTTTTAAGGAGCTCAAAGGCATATAACTCTTTTGTTGCTTTGTACCTACTGATAATTTCCCAGTTGGCTTGATATTACGACTTTTTTTTTGTTTGTTCAATCGTGTTTTTTTTTTTGACAAATTCGCATCCTTTGTTATACCGGTTCATTTAGTTGTCGAATTCACTGACCGAAGCGCGCGACCTTATTTGTGCGGTGCAGGTTTCTGCATTTCTGGCTGGAATGTTTCATTCTCGCCTAATCAAGAGGGTGCTCGTTGTTGCTCCAAAGACACTTCTGGCTCATTGGACTAAGGAGCTTTCAGTTGTAGGCCTTAAACAGAAGATCAGAGAGTATAGTGCACTGTATCTTTTACCCAATTCAAAGGATGCAAGTCCTGTTAGTTGGTGTTAAGTGTTAACTGTCTATTCATTTCTATTTTTGACAGCTACTCTGGTCCCAGCACAAACATTCGCAATTATGAGCTTCAATATGCCTTCAAGGTAAGTTCTACCACAAAGGTATTTTCTGTAGGGATTTATTGATCTCGCTTATTGTAACTTTGCAATGTGTAATAATTGAAAATTTGACTACCCGGTATTTTTTTTTTTTTGCATATCATCATTTTCAAAAAAGAATTCCTAATCCCTCCCAAAGATGTTGTAATTAATCCTGGCAAATGTTTTACTCCATCTTTGTACAGGAGGGTGGTGTCCTCCTAACAACCTATGACATTGTCCGGAACAATTACAAGCTGTTAAGAGGCAACTCCTACAACAATGATGATGAAGACGAGGAAGGAACATTGTGGAATTACGTCATTCTTGATGAGGGGCATCTGATAAAAAACAATAAGACACAAAGGGCCCAAAGTTTGTTTGAAATACCTTGTGCCCATCGCATTGTGATCAGTGGGACACCTATCCAAAATAACCTGAAGGTATCCCTTATACTCTTCCTCAATTCCTGAAACTTTCACGTATATACTATAGCATTGCAGTTAAACCTAATTATTATTGCAGGAAATGTGGGCTCTGTTCAATTTCTGTTGCCCAGATGTCTTGGGTGATAAACAGCAGTAATCACATAAATCCAATTACTTTCTATTGATCCTGCATTCCCAGAGTTGCTTGATTGCACAATTTAATGTCATTTATTTCTCTATATTATTACAGGTTCAAGACAAGGTATGAGATGGCTATTCTTCGAGGAAATGACAAGAATGCTACTGCTCGAGAGAAGCACGTAGGCTCAAATGTAGCAAAGGTAATAACTTCTATCTTTATCTTCTTCTGTTTATGATCTACCAACGTATGGATGGTGTGTGACACCGGCTTCCCTGCTATTGTGGTATATTCCAGTACTGGATTGTAAATTGCCAGCAGGGAGTTGTACAAAGATGAAAATACAACAACAGAAAAAAAAACAAAAAATTAAAGCAAAGAGAAAGAAGAGGGCTGTACAAAGCAAATGCTAAGAAAGAAAGATTAAGGTGAAGAGTTTAGCCAAGCTAGGATATGGCTTGTGTTTACTCTCTGATTCTGTAGACTTGACGCACAACTTCATCATTGACTCTAACACAGTAATGAGGGGCCTGTTCTGTTTTAAAGTCGTTGCCTAGGCGACCAGGCATACCCATGGCGCCTCAAGGGCTTAGTTACGCCTTGTTGCCTAGGCGATAAGGTGCACCCACAACGCCGCTGGACGCGTTACTGCCTTAAGAACAGTGTCATATACCAACTAGGTAGCGGATTCATCTTTGATTGAACACTTGAAAGCAATGCATATATGCTCCACTCAAAGTTACGGATCTACTATCAATTGAAGCACTGAGAGGGCAAGCGTGTTAACTTAAGCCTTTGTAGTTTGCGCTATTTTTGTGTGCTCACCATTCCATATTAAACTAAGTATGTTGCTCACATTGATAAAATAAAGGCTACGCTATTTAGTTGGTTTTGAACTGCATTTCACAGGAACTAAGAGAGCGGATCAAGCCATACTTTTTGAGGCGCATGAAAAGTGAAGTTTTCCTTGATAGTGGTTCATCAGAAGAAAAAACATTAGCCAAGAAGAACGAATTAATTGTCTGGCTGAAGTTAACCGCATGCCAGGTTTGACTTTTGTGTCATTGTTGTAAAAATTTGGTTGACCTATTGGTCAATGGATGTTTTGCTGACGACCTTTCTCTCGGTGTAGAGGAAGTTATATGAAGCTTTTCTAAAAAGTGAGTTGGTTCATTTAGCTATACAACCAAAGGGATCACCATTGGCTGCAATCACAGTAAGATCACCTTTAATGTTTTTCTCTTTATACTGATAATGCATTCCTTCTTTTGGCTACATGTTTTCTGCTCCCTTTCTTTTCTTTTTTCTTTTTTTTTTTGGGGGGGGGGGGACAGAAAAGTTTTTGGGTATGTTTATTGGTGCGATTATGTTTGGTACACTTTTATTCTCTCCAACAGATATTGAAGAAAATATGTGATCACCCACTGCTATTGACTAAGAAAGCTGCTGAAGGTGTCCTGGAAGGAATGGATGAAATGTTGAATGATCAAGACATTGGAATGGTAGAAAAAATGGCCATGAACCTTGCAGATATAGCTCATGATGATGATGCACTGGAAGTTGGTCAGGATGTCTCATGCAAGCTATCATTCATCATGTCTTTGTTGGTAAGAATTATTGGATGTATGCTCATTTGGTTGTTACCTATGTATTTAGCATAAATATTAAACTCAAATAAATAATATCTTATGTCACAGCGGAACCTTGTTAAAGAGGGGCATCATGTTCTAATCTTTTCACAGACTCGTAAAATGCTGAACCTTATTCAGGTATGTTGTTGCTATTCTAATTCTTTTGCGCTTCCCTCTGCCTTGTTACATTTGTACATATTACTTTCTTGTGTTTTTAAGTTACATTTCTTATAGTTTGGCTAAGCACATTTCTTGTGACACTCGAGTCTCAATCCACATGGATATGGATAAGCTCCATAACTGGACAATGATAAATATGGCTAGTTGCCTTCAGTAAATATTTGGTGAAACTAAAAATACATGGGCTCATTACTGTCATATTTGTTATGGGTGTCTTTGAAGCTTTAATACTGTCATCGGCAAATCACTGCTGCATAAATATAAAGCTTTCTTTTCCCTTTGGTACTGGTTGAGATACACATCTTTGGAAGAACTTGGCAATTGGTCTGATAACATTAGCATTAGCTTGCCAGTAGCCCTTTTGACCTGTGATCTACTTCTGGCATATAACATCAGTGATGCTTTGGCCTTCTGAACCAGCTTGCAATCTTCATTGACAATTTCTTTGCCAACAAGTATATTCATTGTCATAATTCTTTCTTTCTAAAATGCTTACTTACATTTTTCGGCCTATTAGCTCAACAGTTTCAGTTGTTGGCTTGTTGTAACAGGAAGCCATATTTTTGGAGGGCTACAAGTTTTTGCGCATTGATGGCACAACCAAGATTTCTGATCGGGAAAGGATTGTGAAGGTTCTCTCGGCGAGCTTTGTGTCATATAGTTGGCCATATCTACTTTGTTGCTTACATGTGCTTGCATCCTCCAGGACTTCCAAGAGGGTCCGGGAGCTCCAATATTTTTGCTAACCACACAAGTTGGTGGACTTGGACTTACTCTCACCAAGGCAGCACGTGTCATAGTAGTAGATCCTGCTTGGAACCCAAGGTATCTGAGCAATGACACCTAACTGCATCACTTAAAGTTCTCTTGAGCTACAAAGCTTTTATCCTTACAAACCTGCTTTTATATTTGCAGCACAGACAATCAAAGTGTGGATCGTGCTTACCGTATTGGCCAGACCAAAGATGTGATCGTATATCGCTTGATGACATCTGCAACCATTGAAGAAAAGATATACAAATTACAGGTTCGAATATCAGTTCTCACCTGCTAGTTTGTTGAAGCAATTATTAGGAACATGGGCTTTCTGTACATGGTGAAATTTTTCTTACTGCAAACACGATAGTCCCTACTTCTAAAAATTTTATTTCTAGGTTAAGAATCTGCTACTGGTTTTTGTTTATGTGAATGCAATGTCTATTTGGATGTCTTTTTTACCATGCCGTGCACACAACTTTTTTTCATGGTTTTCCCAGTCTTGTGCTTCCATGGTTTTTCCAGTCTTGTTCTTCCATATCAGTAAATCATTTTTTTTGTAAAGAATATGTGAGAGGAAAGTTAGACTGAGTAGCGAGAGATGATCTTTTGTCCAGGTTTTCAAGGGGGCTCTGTTCAGGACAGCTACAGAGCAGAAAGAGCAAACACGTTACTTCAGCAAGAGTGTACTTGTCCTGATTTAATTTCCTGTCACTGTTTCCTACTAGATACTTATGGCTACTTATTTCTGCCCTCAGGAGATTCGAGAGCTTTTCAGCTTGCCACAACAAGGTTTTGATGTTTCCCTCACGCAGCAGCAGTTGCAAGAAGAGCATGGCCAACAAGTTGTCATGTAAGAGATCTGTTTCAGTTGGACTTCCTTTAGTCGTGGCACAGTTAATTTGATCTTGATGGTACAGTCTTATGTATCACTATATAGATAATGTATGGCTACAGTAATAATTTTGCTTACGTTATCTCATAAATTTTAAATGTTACTGCAGGCATCAATAGGGTAGAACCTACACGTGAAGTGTCAAATTTTATCCAGGAATTTTCTAGTCATTTTATATATGCATAAGGCATTATTTATTTGCAGAAGACGATGGAGTGCCCTAGGAAAATGTAGCTGCTTGTTTTCAGATGAATTTTCTGCTCAATCCGTGTGAAGTAGTTACTCATCCAGGTTTACTAAAAGCTGCTGCGAAGTTTATTATGAATCTTACAGGGACGAGTCCTTGAGGCAGCATATACAGTTTCTGGAGAAACAAGGGATAGCCGGCGTGAGCCATCACAGCCTCCTGTTCTCTAAAACAGCAACCCTACCCACATTGAGTGAGAATGATGCACTGACATTGAGTGAGAATGATGCACTGAACAGGTTAGCCTTGCTGCTAGCATAGCATGTGCTTCTTTTGGGTTAATAAAGGATACCGTGCTTTTTTTGCGGCACTCCTTACCTTGCACTAATGCATCTTATTATTGTTGAATGTAAACTGGTATGGCTCAATTATGCTTTTATGTGCAGCAAACCTCAAGGAATGCCCATGATGCCCCAGCACTATTACAAGGGATCATCATCTGACTATGTTGCCAGCGGGTAAGGATCCTCATCTGACTACCTTGTTTTTCTATTTTGTGTAGGGTTTGGTCTGTTAAAACTTTGTGTTTGTATTTTGTATATATGTAGGGTGGCTTTTGCATTGAAGGCGAAAGATGAAAAATTCACTGCTCCAAGGTACTCTCCAAGCAACAGAAGTGCAGAGAGTCCTGAAGAGATTAAGGCGAGAATCGACCGGCTTTCACAGACCCTCTCCAACGTGGTATATCTCTCTCTGAGAAGCTTTGCATTCGGCTTGATACATATATTGTGGTATGAGAGTAAATAAATTGCTGGGTTTAGGCGCTGGTGTCGAAGCTTCCAGACGGTGGGGAGAAGATAAGGAGGCAAATAAGTGAGCTGGATGAGAAGCTGGCTTCTGCGGAGAAGGAGAAGGACAAGGGGGCAACTGAGGTGATCTGCTTGGATGATCTGAGCGCAGAAATGGAGGACATAGTACTTAGGCCGTTCTGAGTCTTTTGATGTTGAAGTAGTGTCAGTTTAAGCTGGCTAGCTATGGGGGAGTGGAGAACATAGTACTTAGGTCGTTGGTCACTTGGTTGTGACTAACACGGCCACCACGTTGCTATATAGCCTCAGTATTGTGCCCTTTTGTTATCCCTCAAAACGCTTTCTAGCTTTATCTGTAACAATCAACCGACCCGAAACTAAACTAGAAGCAGTTGGAAGCACGTCTGCTCTTTTGCTGGATCTGGGGTTTGTGTGTGCATATATATATATTTATGCACAACCTTTTATTTATTTATTAGCACACATACATTGAACTCAAAGACTGACTCTTTCTTAGCTAGCTGTAGCGTAGCCTGTAGGGCTAGTACTTGCTTGCATGTAGCACATGCCATTGGTGCCGTAGAGACGGTTTTGTGTAATGAAACACCAAATATATTATTATACATGGCGACGAAGGAGCAGTCAGAGGAAGATGAAGCAATCCATGGCGATGACGGGGTTGGTGAGGTCGTCTTGTGCCACCCAAGCAGAAGAAGAGGAAGATCGTCGGATCAACAGAGCCTGCCGCTCAGCTGTTGTTGCCGGCTTCTGCAGCTTCTTCCGGGTGGTGCTGCTGGGAGCTGCTGTTGCCGGCTTCTGCAGCTTCTTCCGGGTGGTGCTGCTGGGAGCTGCTGTTGCCGGCTTCTGCAGCTTCTTCCGGGTGGTGCTGCTGGGAGCTGCTGTTGCCGGCTTCTGCAGCTTCTTCCGGGTGGTGCTGCTGGGAGCTGCTGTTGCCGGCTTCTGCAGCTTCTTCCGGGTGGTGCTGCTGGAGGGGGACACCGACCGCTCCCGCACGCGCTTGGCCTTGAGCATGGTTTTGGGCATGGGCGTTGCAAGCCTAACACTGCCAGGAGGAGGATGGTGGTTGCTGCAACTGCAATGGTGATTGGGGTCCAGCACCACCACGTCCCACTCCATCCTGCTATTGATGTTGCTGTTGCTCTTGCTATCTGGGAGGAGGACGAGGTCCCGCAGCCGTGGAGAGCAATCCGCCGATGACGACGTCGTGGTAATGGTGGTGGTGGGAGGAGGGGAGGGGGAAGGGGAAGCCTCCCCAGCTGTTGACAACGGGAGTGCAGGTGCTGGTGGTGGTTTGCTGGTGGAATCCGGAGGAGAGGGGTAGCATTTGCTCACGCAGGTGCCCATGGTATCTTGGCAATGAGCTGCAGAAGAGAATGAATGAGCAGACCGGGGAGGCCGGGAGGGTACTACTTATAGTGTAGGAACCATCGATATTGACTGACATGGAAGGAATAGTGATCGACCAACCAAGCTACCTATCCGTTGCAAAGTTTCTCACACGGCAATGCAGTGCAGGCTGTATCTTCACTTTTTGGGTCATCGTTTTCAGGAGAGGTAAAAAGTGGGTGGCTAGCTTTTTGCGCGCATGGCCCCTGCAACTGCTAGAGGGCTGGGAGCGCAAGAGGTTTGAATTTGCAACGGCCTATCCCTCCTTACAGAATTCCATTCTTTGCTGCATCAAATTCAGATTGGCAAAGACAGATATGCAGTGCGGTGTGCTGGAAATGTGAGCTTCAAGCTGCAACAAAACTAAGAAACCGGCCGGCGCCATCGCATTGCACATTTGCAATTGCAATTCCTATCTTATCTATGGACACAATGTGATGCGCAATTGCATTTGATCGTCAAAGAATGGACACTCTTTCGGTGTGGTTTAGATTGCTTGAATGTACATCACACAGATTACATACATGAAATGATGCATGTCTAGAGGAGAAGTGCCACCAGGGCGTTGAAGATGGTCTCCGGGCTGGCCCACCTGCGCCGCCGCCTCTTGCTGATGGCGTTCTTCAGCTCGTCCAGCAGGTTCCTCTTGGCGGCCTCCCTGAGTGGCCCCCAGCACTCTATCCGGTTGTACTTGCGCGACCTCGAGTGGAAGTGCACCCACACCTTGGCCTCCATCAGCTCCGGCCGCTCCACGAACAGAGCGGCGTCGCCGTGAACCACCGCCTTGAGGACCTTCCATGGCGGCCTTATTGTGTATTAGCTCGGCTCGCTGGGGAGGAAGAAGAAAGAAAGAACGAACGAAAGAAGTAGGCAACGAACGTGCGCACCAGCGGCAGCTCCTTGGAGAAGACGTAGTATCTGAACCCCGCCGCCAGGTCCTGCAGCAGGTTGGCGCCGCTGACGAAGCAATGCACGTGCAGCGTCATCTCGACGGCGCCGGCGCCGGCGGCCGCCTCCTTCCACTCGGCCACCACGTCGTCCCTCTGCAGCGTCGACTGCCAGCTCTGCAGCTGCTCGCCGGTCATGGGCCCCGTCACGGCGAGCGTCAGGTTGGCCGTCAAGTCGCAGTGGGTCAGAGTGTAGGCTCTGGGGAAAGGCTTCTTGCCCCGCAGCAGCAGCTCCTCCCCGGCGAATTCCACCTTGAGCTTGGCCGCGTTGAAGGTCGTGGGAGGCCCCAGTAGTTTTGCGGCCTGACATCAATCAATCAATCAAAATTGTTATTCAGATGGAATGAATTGTGCCCAGGCAGCAGCTTCTGATTCAATCAGTCCTTAATTTCTTACCAGGGAGGTGTAGACGTCCGCTGTCCTGGTGTCGCAGCTGACGACCAAGAAACGCGGCGGATCCAGCCTGCAGCCACCCATCCTCCTGCTCGTAACAGCGGCGGCGGACGAAGAAGAGGAGGAGAAGCAGAACGCGCCGCCGCGCGACGCCATTATTGGGACAAGCAGCTAGCCAAAATTCAGATGCTGAAATGAAATCTGGAATGCACTACTCAGGATGGCTTGGCAACTGGAGCAAGCTGGTCTGTCTGGTGGTCTTGCTGCGGCGACGTCGAGGCGCAGAGGCAGGGAGAGAGGAGAGGGACGTGGCCGCCGCTTCGGCTTGTGGCTGTGGAAGGTTGACGACGACAGCTTGAGAGCCACGGGAGCACCGCCGACAGCTGGCCCGCCACTATTGGCTGCCCTGCTCAAATAAGGATAATGCGACTCCAACAAATAGTTTTTTTTTTCTCTCTTTTCCTGCAAGGAGAAGAGATTTCTTATGAAAGCCACGCCACAAGGGAAACTAGCTAGTCCGCTCAATTGCTGCGGTGTTGTTGCTGGCTTGCTGCTGCCGCCGCGCTACAAAATTCTTCAAATTTTGCTGATATATAGCGCCCAGCGAACGATTAGATAATTTTCTTAGGATTTTTTATTCCCGCCCAAATAAAAACAAAGGAAAAGAAAAGCCATGACTTTTGCCTTTTGGAGCATAGGTGTGCACATAGTTAGTAAACATCAATCAATGACATTGAAGACGGCAGATACGTGATGTATTTAAGTCCTCCAACATCTCCTCGTCCTTCCTCAAGGCGCCTTCTACCTCCGCATCCGCCGCCTAGGTTGTCAGCCGCCCACCAAACACCATCGTCCGTCCCAGAACCATACCGTCACCACTCACCACGAGGGGTCCCACCTTGCACGGCTGACGACGCTCCCGTACCACCTTCACCTCCATTGCTAGCCATTGAAACCTTCCAAAACCCCAAAACTCAAACCCTAAGCTCTACCACCCTTACCGCCACCCCCGCCGGCACAACCTCACAGCCGCCCCCCTCCCACCCGCCCTTGTGGACCCCAACTCGAAACCCTAACCTGATGGTCGAAGCGATCGACGACGTGAGCTGTGAGGGGGAGGAGAAGATCTGACAGCCTAGTCACAAATCTCAAACACTGAAAGGAAGGTAAGCCCCCTTTTTTCTACAAGATGAATAGATAGAGAGATCCCTCACACGAATCTCAAACACCAGGGTTCTAGTTTGTTCTAAAAATAACTAGGGTTCCAGTTCAAAAAAGGGGAGGGGAGGACACTACGGCTGGGTTGGCCCCATAACGGGACATGGTTATATAGAAACCATCCAAAAGTTTTTGCCATTACATTAAAAAAACATTGCCCAACCTATGGAAACAAAGTTTATGGGAACAACCCTACCATCGTTGATTGCATCAATGATACCTGTAGA
Source organism: Digitaria exilis (assembly GCA_015342445.1). NCBI lineage: Eukaryota > Viridiplantae > Streptophyta > Magnoliopsida > Poales > Poaceae > Digitaria > Digitaria exilis. The sequence continues at coordinate 59,305 of JACEFO010003204.1, read as the reverse complement.
AATGTTTGACATGTCGAAGTTGGAGATTATCCTCTTCTTGCAGGAGATCATGTAGGAAAAGTGTTGCTAAATTTCTCCTTTCATCCATTTGATATGCGACTGTAGGGCGAACTGAAACAAAATGTTTTTCCTTGATTTTGAGATTTTTTTTTGTGTTTAATACAAACGTAATTTTCCTTTTTTTATTCCTTAGAATATTTTTTTCCTTTTTGGGTGGTATAAAAGTGCATCTAATATTTTATATGTCTTATCAAGAAAATGAACATATCCGGAAAAGATTTTGAGTTATGTATGCCTTTTTTTTTTCTCTTCACTCGTACCAATCTACCACCTAGTCGACTTGCATTTTTTTAGTTGTGTATTGACTCCAATAAGACTATTGTCAATTACCTTTATGGATGAGAATCTCGACAAGATATACCTTCTTGAAGAAAAAAAACGATCAACTTCTTATTGGTCCTTTTGGTAAAGATGGTCAACTAGCAGCGTCATATCTCAATTTGAACAAATTGAAACTCATACAGAAAGTCCCTGTCCCACACTCAAAGGCATTGCTTTCTTGATGTTTACGTCCTTGTCCTTATTATGGCAATATGGCAAACAATGTTAGCCCAACCGATCATGTTAGCCATTGATTCTTCAGTGGTTCATGTTTGGGTTCATCCTTCCTTTTATTTGGTCGCAAATTATCAACTCCACGTCCATACTACTGCGATAAGATGAGGTTTCGATTCTTGTAACATTACTAGAAATGCTTGTTGCTAGGGCTCCAAAAGCTTTCGTTAGACACCATTTGTTGTAACTAATGATTTTTTTAAGAAAAACATCATAGATAATTTAACTCAGAGTAAACCTGAAACATCGTTGACACGAAAATATCTGCCCACTAACTATTACATGATGACTAATTGCATTAGCAAATATTCAACCTAACTACTTAGGCCAGTCTCAATGCATAGTTTCATCACACAGTTATCAAGACTGCCACGTCACATTTATCATGGGATGAAACTTCCTCTCTCAGTGCATAGTTTCATGGCACAGTTTCATATACAAGCTGTAGCATTTAATTCTCGCATGGTGTATGGCCAAATGTGTCTAGGATGAAACAAAATTACTCTTAATGCAAGTTTCATGTCTTGGTAACTGCATATGGTGAGTGTCATGATGATGACACTCCATTCTTCTCTTTCCTCATAATTACTCTGCCACATAAGCAATTTTGCTGATGTGTCATATAATTTAATGCCTATGAAACCCCCACTGAGACCGGCATTTATAACTCTAGAATGGTTGACACACTGCATTATCGTGTCATTCACTCATTCCTAACATAATTGTTGTCAGTCACTACCTCACTGAGTCATTGGTGTCGATTGTTGTGCCTCAAGCCCTTTAAACTTTTTAAGCAGACAAACTACTGCATCTTTAATCATCTCATGGTAACTCAATGGTGGTTTCATGGGTATTAAATTGTGTGACACGCCAGCAAAATTGCTTACGTGGCAGGGTAATTATGAGGAAAGAGAAGAAGGGAGTGTTATCACCATGACACTCACCATGTGCAGTTACCAACACATGAAACTTGCATTGAGAGCTGTTTTGTTTCATCCTAGACACATTTGGCCATACACCATGCGAGAATTAAATGTTGCAGCTTATATATGAAATTGTGCCATAAAACTATGCACTGAGAGAGGAAGTTTCATTCTATAATAATTATGACGTGACAGTCTTGGTAACTGTGTGATGAAACTATGCCAGGAAAAAATACATTCTCGGGTATCCCATCGAGCCCACGAAAGCGAAGCTGTGTTAGGTTTGTCAAACAACCTGAATTGTTGTGTGCTTGCTGGAAGGATGTAAAGCTTGTTTCGTTCTTTCAAGTTGTCCAAACTTTTATAAGCATCCAATCCTCAAAAAGTAATTTTGGAAGATTAAAAAAAGAAGCCAAGTATATCTATTTTTGAAGATAACAATTACAAGAATGTCTAGCCAAAAATATAGTGATACCCGCCGATTGTAACAACCAAAACTCACGCTACAGGAAAAAATTACATGGGCAAGTAATATCCCATGGTTTGCCGTAAATATGCCATGATTGCTCACTAGTCACTTCTATACGCACGAGCTACTTCAGTCAGTTCCATTCATGCAGCCCTTTATATCCTGATTTAATTGGCCGTTTCAGGATTTGTCACACCATCTCCCACTGACATCTGGGACAGTCTGTATCAGTTACACTGGGCCAAGGTAAACGATGAACCACCCATCATAATGATAGCAAATTCCATACAGAACCGCTAGAACAGCTACCCATATATAATCCATAAAATCCCATCTACTTGTAAGATTTTCTTGTAGAGCAGATCCACTGCCGTGGCTTTTCTATATCATCACCAGTTGTTGTTGGTACATGCCAGCTTCCATCTTCAGATTCCTACATCATACAAACGGTAAATAACATTGGCTGTGCAAGACTGGTCATGAGGAAGATACATTAGTTCAGATTTAGATTCATCACCTGAATAACAATGGAATAAGGAGGTGGCAAGTGAAGAATAGGGCCACGCCCTGAGAAAGTAAGTCTAACCTGCATAAGTTGTATAGGTCATTCACATTGAAACTTTGACATGGAAAGAAAAAGGACACAAGATCCAGAGTCTCGGGTTCCATAAAACTTAAAAAGGATCACTGGCCTCAGCACTAAAATTCTTTTAACTTTCCTATTCATCCCTCCACATAACACGCAACTTCCCTATTCATTCATCTCACATAACACTCTTTCCAGAAAACGTTTTTCCTCCCACTCCCCAATCTAAACACAGAATGCCTGAATTTATGAGCAAGCCTTTTTGTGCTCCTTAAAGTGGAGAGCAACATCAGTTCTAGAGGATACATATTTCTTGGGGCAGTTTTGTGCAAGAAATAAACCTGGTGTTTCTCTTTCCACCTGGGGAAAAAGCTAGTGCCAAGCAGTTGAAACAAGTGGTCTCGCATCTCATCATTTGTAACAAGCAACGATCGGCAGCTGACAGCTGCATACAGCCAATACCTGCGGCAGAAGGAGAAGAAATGATTCGTTGATGTGGAAAATATATAAAACTAACCTAATCACTCCCTCAACAGAATCCACTCCCTGCAATCCTTTGGTACATTCAACAGTGTTACTTCATATGAATTTACTGTTATTATTTTTAGAAGAAAGATAAAAAATGGGGTTACCAATCATCATTGGAACCAGGAGGTGTAGCATACAGAGCTCCAGCATTCCTCCAACCCTCTAGAATCTTCTGGTTGAATGGAGCTTTTGCTGGACCACCATTTACACGGTTCCTATGCAAAATGATCAGTGGCAACTTGTTTGATTTAGTTACTCTCTGTATAGCATTTACAACAGAGTTCACCTGCAAGGGGAGAGTGATCCAAAACTGGCAGCATTAGCTCTGTCCGCCTTTGTGGCAAGAGGGATTGGATCATAGCTTTACACTGCTTAGCTGAACCAAAGCCTCGTACCTGGGAGAAGCTGAAAGCTTTACTATTGTAAAGGCCTACATTAGCGGCATCTATAACAGCATCAAATGGTCCATGGCGACGTAGCCAGTTCTGCGCGGATGAGATCCTCGGTTAGAAAGACTGACCCAAGGATTACGAAGCTGGGATGGAGATGCTGTGACTGTGAGTGGTGGAGGATGAAGAAGAAGAGAATAGATTGGATACAGACCTGAAAGCCGAGGAAATCTTCTCTGGCCTCACGCTTGATGGCCAGTTCGGTGAGGGAATTTGCAAAGTTGTCAGTCTCGGATGGATCGATGTCTATGCAGACAAGCCTCTCCCCGCAGCGCTGGCATGTCCCGTCTTTGTCCATCTCGCTCCGGCTAACACTCCATGGCCCCTTTCCAAGCCATCCCTGGCCATGCCAGCCGCCGCCACCCTTGACGACGCCCTCCCTGACCTTGCTGGGATCCCACTTGTCCACCCCCGCCTCCGACGCCTCGTCCGACCGGAACCAGGCCTCGATGACCTGGGCGGACGTGTCGCAGACCTGCCTGACGAGGGCGCGCGTCCTGTGCAGGAGCCTGTAGACCTCGTCGGCCCTGCCCTTGTCCGCATTGACGCGGAGCAGCGCGGCGAGCTCGGGCTCCTCGGGCACGACGCCAGAGGCGTCCATGTGGGCCTCGACCTGCTCGGCCCCGTGGGCGTCTTTGGCGTCGCAGTAGGCGAAGAGGGCCGGGCCGTAGGTGCGGAGGCGCGGCGGGATCCCCGCGGCGGCCATGCGTCGGACGACGGAGAAGGCCATGGCTGGGTCGCGCGTGGCGGCGGCGAGGCGCGCGACGCTGGTGAGGGTGGCCTCGTTGGGCTGGACGCCGTCGGCCTCCATCCTGGCGAAGATGTCGAAGCCGCGCTGGGCAGCTGCGGCGGAGCTATCGGGGTCGGAGGCGGCGGCGGCGTTGGAGCAGAGGTAGAGCAGGCAGTTGTAGTGGTGAAGGGAGAGCGGGACGGGGGAGTCCGGGGAGAGGGCGGCGTCGTAGAGGCGGAGCGCGGTGGTGAGGTCGGCGTCGCGGGAGCACATGTCGAGCTGGTGGCGGAGGAGTCCCTCGGGGGACCCGCGGGCGCGGCGGCGGCGGCTGGCCTTGCCCTCGGAGTCCTCCAGCGTTGGGGACGGGGAGGTGACCGTGGCGGTGGAGGAGTAGGAGTGGCGGCGTCGGCGGGCGAAGGGGAGGTGCTCGACGGTGCGGCGGTGAAGGTGCGGCGGGGAGAAGAGGAGGGCGGCGGCCGTGGGGCGGAGGGCCGCCGCCGCCGCGCCGACACGCATCGTGGCTTCCGATGGATTGGATTGGGTTGGGTTGGGTCGGGTCGGGTCGGGTTGGGCTTAAGGTTCACCGGTCCCTGTATTATTGCATTATTGACCGATTAAGTCTTCAAACTGGTTCGATTGTGTCATTCCGGTCCCTAAACTTATTAACCATCTATTTAGGTTCTCAAACTTGTTCACTTGTGCTCTTTCGGACCTTAAACTTAATTTTTGTCTCATCGTAGTCAAAACAGGATGATTTGAAAATTTCATATCGAAAAAAATATTCATAAATTTTTTATATGAACTCGAATGAAGAAAAGATATGAACTCGAATGAAGAAAAGTTTTTCAATTAAAGACGTTTTTTGTCCTAAAATTTAATTTTAAATTTCAAAATCTGTAAACATATAATAATATTTTGTGACTCTCAACATTTTTAATTAAAAAACTTTTCAAAAACAAAGTTGTAGATCACGTCGAGATCTACAATTTTGATATAAATTTCGTAGGAAAAAGTTATAAATTGTTTTTTATATGAAGTTTTAAGATTAATCCTGTTTTCACTTAAATGATACTATAAACTAAGTTTAAGGATCGGATGACACAAGTAAACAAGTTTGAGGACCTAAGCAAGTGGTTTTCAAGCTTAGGGATCGGGATGACACATGCGAGCAAGTTTGAGAACTTAAATGGTCGGTTTGTGAGTTTAGAGACAGAGATGACACACTTATACAAGTTTAAGAACCGGTAGTGTACTTTACTCTTTGTTTTATCTCTCATCTCTTGGGCTTCCTCTGTTCATCTTTATTCTTTAAAGTAAATCTTGGCCCAAATAATTCGTACACATATTCACAACGTTTCTCTTCAACAAAAATGTTCGATACTTATCCTTCGAAATGCTAAAGCTATATACACCAAATGTTGATATGCAAAGCATAATATGTTGAGATGGTGAATTCGCCACTTTCTTCTTCGATGAGCTCGTTCTTCTCCAGTTAGGCCATGTTCAGATTCCCAACTATTCACTATTCATTCCAACTTTTCACTATTCATTCTAACTTTTCACTATTCCTCCCTCACAAAACACGTTTCCCAGCGAATGCTACAGTGTTTTTCTTATGCTACAGTGTTTTTTCCTACAATCTAAACACAACCTTAGTTCAAGCGGTGAGGTGGCTAATGCATGGGGCAGCGGTCGTAGAAGGCGCCATGAGACGCTGTAGCCACAATGACTGTGCGTGCAAACGGAGGAGCAACAGTGGCGGCAGAGTATCGGCAGCGGCGCAACAACAGGTGGGCGACGACTTGCCAGAGGAGAAGGAAGGCAGCACGACGTTGCAGCAGCGACTGTGGGCGGCGTGGCGAACGTAGCAGCAACGATAGCAGCGGCAATGGCGGAGCACACGGAGACAAAACAATCGCATGCGGAGGTGGTGAGCTAGCTATGTGAGTATCGTGCCTCGACCTCACATCACATGAGGCTACAAACAGTGATTACACAATTTACAACACATACGCCTACGACCATATTCCTCAAAAGAAATTACATGCTAAAATAGCCAATAATTGATGGAGACGTGGCTAGCTAGGTAGGGTTTCGGAGGAGATTCAATGACCACAATTGTTTTACGCGAATCTTAAACACTGAAAATGTTATCAAAAGATGGATAGAAAATTCGTGTCTTACTTTCTTGCATAATTATTTTTTTACTAACTGATGCAAAATAGAAAGGAAAATAAAAGATAATGAGAGTAAAATATTGGAAGCAGAAAGCAAAATGCATGGGCGGAGCATCTGCAGCTGGCATAGCCGCTGGACTGTGGCCCCTCCGACCACCGCACCGCCAGATTCCCACGAGGGCCCACCGGCCAGCGAGTGCTCAATGCCATCGGAGTATCGGACGGATCGATGAGCTAACAACACTTTGGGCAGGCGAGGAGAGGAGGCAGCAAGAAGGGGAGGGAGGGGGAGACTCACCCGGCCGGAGAGCGCGGAGAGGAAGACCCACTCAAGAAACGAAGCAGCAGCCCAGCCTAGCGGTCCCGGGTGATTCGATTGCCTTCTTGATTGGATTGGCTTCCTCCCCTCAATTCGAATCCTGCAGTTCCATCCCCACGCTAGGCTCGGGCAGATACGATTCCCCATCTTCAATGTCAGCTTCCGCCACAAGGTTAGCTGCTGGCAATCGGTCCAGCCTTTATTCCATGCCATACCATGCCATCCGTCTCTTCGTCCTCCTGCTGACTTGCATCTACCATGTTGCAGTTGGCCGTGAAGCTTCTTCGGCGCTCCGGATCATTTCCCACATCTAGCCAGGTACCTGCTGGTTTTCCAGCCTCAGCTCCAGATGTAAATGTTTGCTGGATTAGCATCCTTCTGCTCAGGAGTCGATTGGGCCAATGCACACTCGTTTAGTGTACTATCAGTAGCATACCAGCCAATCCCCTCATCATCATTTAGGCCCCGTTTAGTTTCCCAAATATTCCCCAAAAATTCACTATTCATCTAACTTTTTCCTGTTCGTCCCACATCTTCTACTCACATATCACTATTCATCTACATTGTTTTTTTGTGAACAGTGTATTTTCGGGGAATCTTTCCCCAATCTAAACACACCAGTGCTCTGCTCTCTCTGGGTTGGGTACTCAGATTTCCCAGGACACATAATCTTGGGAGTAGGGAGCAATCATCTTATCCATCCTTCTTACCTGTTGTTCTGCCCCGATACGTGTTGGCACTGACCTGAACATCCTCTACCTATTCCCTTCTTCAGTTCTGGAAATGATCTTCTGATCCGGGATGGGCCTCAAGGAACAGCATCCACAACCCAACGCCACTGATCAAACTGATGCAACCAACTCGCCCACTGCTGATGACCACCACAAACCGGGCACCCCCCGGGTATCAAGCTGCAGAACCGACAAGGATGCTGGCCTTTCACTTTGCCGGGTCTGTCATTGTGTCGAGCCTGATTTGATAGGTGAGTCTGCCCTAGGTTTCTTGGGCATCGTGCCACCTTCCGCTCCAAAGATTGAGAATGACGCCACCAAGACTTCCACCAGCAAGGATGCCATCAATGAGTCGACAAAGGATGGAACCAACGTTCCGAGGTTCATTGAATTCATAAGCCCCGAGGGGGAGATATTCGTATGCGCTACTGATGTGGAATCAGGCCCCCTGCACCAACAAGATCATCTTGTGGATCTAGGCTGTTCTTGCAAAAACGAGCTTGCCCTTGCACATTATGCCTGTGCACTGAAGTGGTTCATCAGCCACGGATCCACTGTATGTGAGATATGTGGAAGTGTTGCTGCAAATGTAAGGCCTGACGATTTCAACAAGGTTCTCGCGTCCTTGAAGGATTATGAAGCGCTCAGGGAAAGGACATCTACCGGGGAACTCTCATTCTTGCAGCATGTGCCAGGTACGGGTGTTGATCCGGATGCTGTTGCGGCAATACGAAGGCAGCGCCTTAGCGAGATATCATCCTGGTTCAATCCTCATAACTCTCAGATGGCTGTTTCTCAAGGGCACATTGATCAACTGCCACTTAGCCCAAGCAATAATTCTGTACTAGAGCATAGTGTTGTCGCAGTGAGGCGGATACACACAAGATGGAGTTTGGAGAGTACTGGAGTTCTTGTTGCTATTGGCCTAGCTGTCATTGTTCTTGCATGGTTGGTTGCTCCACATGTTGGCAAGGTATGTATGTCTGAACAAGTTGTGTTCTTATTTACATATCCTCCTGTGGTGTTTGAAAATTGCAACTTGTGAAACGTGAACTCAACTGCACACTTCCCATTTGTTTAGTTGAAAAAAATACCACAGTAATCTGTCCCAATCACACAATTGCAATTAGATGGTCATATCAAACAAAATGAAAGAACTTTATAGATGTATAAAGCAGGTTATTGATTCTCTGAAGGTTTTCCACAGATTAGGTGCGCTAGACTGAAGGACATTGTTTTATGCTAACAGTGTGTTTTCCACATATTTAGTGTAGCTTCAAGTTAATGCAAGTGGTTCTCTGTATTTGAAGGCTGGTATAATGACAGTCTTCTGATCTTTAGAAGTAACGTGTGAGGCTGAATTAGAAAATTTAGATGCAGCTATCCCTTCCCTTTTTAGCCTTCGGTTATTGTTCGACCATTGTTGAGGGTGTATGATAGCTGAGGTACTCACATGCATATTTCTTTCTTTCCTTTCCTTTTATAATTCTTTGTCAATTTGTCTATATATACAGCTAGTTAGCAAGGTACCTTGCCCTTTAGAGGAAAAGGAAACTAATGCTAATGTATACACAAAGTTGTCATATGAATGAAGCGTTTGATGGGAAGTGTGATTTTATTTTGCTTTTTGTGCAGAAAGCTGCTGTCATTGGTCTTCATATGCTTCTTGGAGGTTTATGCGCATTGACTCTAGTAATATCCCTGAGATTTGTAAGTAGGCAGTGATCTTTCATGATATATGGCATTTCTCTACCTTTGACTGGGAGGAAATGCGCAGAAAGTGTCGATTATGTACTTTTGTCTGAATGCTGTCTGATTGTAATGGCCCTTTATGGTTTTGCAGGTTTTCCCAAGAATCCAGTATGGCTCTATGCAATACTGGGCAATCTTGTTTGTGTCTTGGTTCCTTGTGTTTGGTGTTTGGGCCTCGAGAACTCGCAGCATACGCTCCTCATGAGCATATATAGTGTCGCATGAGTCACTGGCAGGCAGTTTTAGGTACTGCATCCCTGTGTATATTCGTCGCCATAGTATCTATAGCAGTTGCTTTTAGAATTTAGAGAGCTGTTTTATTGAAGATGTATATGCTTGATCCAAGAAAAGATGGTAAGTCTAAATCATGTACAGCACTGGGTGTTACGGTAATATATTTTCTGACTTGTTTGCGACAAGCGAACTGGGCTAATATTGAGAACCCCGAAAAAAACGAGATCACCCAGAACTAGTGGCATTCATCTCCGAATGCTGGCAAAGTGGTAGAATCCTAATAAAATTCATCTCTTGAACTGCTCTTTTTTTTTTAAAGTAAAAATGCATCGCTGGTCCTTAAACTTGACATAGAGTGTCATCCCGGTCCCCGAACTACTAAAATGCACATATAGATCTCTAAAGTTGCTAATTGGTTCACGCGAGGTCAAATCTCCACAATCAGTTTTAATCCACCTATGTGCCCTGCTGACTGGGCGCTGATGTGTCCCTGACATATGGGGCCATATTTCAGCCCCTATTTTCCCACCTTCTCTCTCCTCCCTCGTTGTTCTCTCTTCTCCCACGATGCCCGTGGACTCGGCAGCAGGGCAGCAGTTCTGCCTTGGTTGGTTGGCTTTGTTGGATTATCGATCGATCGAATGCATCAATCCATGGGATTGGGTACTCCGTTGAATGCAGCATGATGCATGACTGTGCGGTGCGGCACCAACGAGCGTTTGGCTCGTGGTGGCTCCGCCTTCTACGGTCTCGACTACGACGGCCACGGCCACTCCGACGATATTTAGGGATACGTATCGGAGTTTCATGCCCTCGTCCACGGCTGTGACGACTACTTCTCCTCCGCTGTCCGCACCAGCACGAACACTGCTTCCTGCCGGGCGATTCCACGGGCGGCGCCCTCGCGCTCCTCCTTCACGGTGCCCACCCCGACTTTTGGACCGGCGTCGTGCTCGTTGTGCATGCCTGATCTGCCGACTCTGCTGCTCGTCTGCGGGGCCGTGCGGCAGAGGAGACGGAGTGGGAGGCGCCTCCTCAATCTCCGCCACCTCGCCTCGGCCCCCGTCCCCCAATCCTCCTTTTCCATGTGCTCCGACGGCCGCCTCCTCTTTTCCACGGCGAAGGACGCAGGGAATCGGGGCCATTGCGGTCGAGTGTCCCGTCAGCGGAAGAGAGAAAGGAGAGAAGGGTGGGAAGATAAGGCTGACGTGTGGGCCCCATATGTCAGTACATGTCAGCACCAAGTTAGCAGGCCACGTAGGTCTATTAAAACTGATATAGATATTTAGACCTCACGCAAACTGTCGGGTCCCTGTAAAAGGGGTACCCTAATTTAGACCCAGAGCTACTTGGTAACAAGGCCCGCCGACGAAGTTGGCCTGACTCCGTAGCCCAGCAAAGGCCCATCACGACAAACTCCACCACGGCGCTCGCCCCGCTTAAAGACCCTCGGGCGAGGAAGTCCGTAACGATCGAGCCTCGCCAGGCTCGAAGGGGACGTTCACCCTCGAGCTGGCGTTTCCGTCACGATCGAGGCTCAGCGGCTGGGCTCGAGGGAGACGTTCACCCTTGAGCGGACGTTTTCCGTCACGCTCTAGGCTCGGCAAGCTCGAGCTTGCGGGCCAAGCCTGAGCCTGCCACGCCGGGAACAGCACCCGAGACTCTGCGACCATCATCACCGATCATAAATGACCCCTCTGCGGTCAAAAAGAAGGATTCACTGCACCACGCCACCGCCCACGCTGCGGAGAAGACATCGGTCAAATCCATCTGGCGCGGTGGATTCTGATCTGACACTGCACAGGCCGTCCCTGGCAGCGGCACTGTGCCAACCACTCTTTTGACTTTGCTTGCCTCAGGTGTGCTATTATCCTCGAAGGCAGCCCTCGAAGGAAACTACGGAGCTTCGATCCGGACGCCGTACTCAAGTTGCCACCCTCGAAGTCCTGATCTGTCGCAAGAAGAACGTCACGTCAACCACTGCCGTGTCGTCAGCCGGAGTTGGAAGGCGCGATTCCCGCTCGCATAGTGCACGACATGCGCAGTACAGTGCACCTCGCAACGTCAGCACCACGAACACATGTACTCTCACGCCCTCCCCCTTACGTCTATAAAAGGGGAAGGGAAGCTCACGCAACAAAAGGAACACACACACTTAGCCTACGACACCCAAACTCAGGGACATAGGAGTTCATCTCCTTCTCCCATCTTGCTTGTAACCCCCTACTACGAGCAACACGAAACCGGTGCTCCGCACCACTGCTGGACGTACGGCCCCGTGGCCGGAATCAGGATAAAAACTCACATCTCTCCACCCACCATTGGGGCAACGAGTGGTTAGCACCGCAATCACTTGTTTGTGCCGGTGTGACCGAATCAGGCACCGACAGTTGGCGCGCCAGGTAGGGGGCCAGCGCTGCGCGACTCTCGTTCCCGATCGCAAGCTTCAACCAAGGACGGCCCCCGCTGGGCGAGAGCAATCTGCTCCCAGCGGGGCAGGAGATCCGGTTCGGGAGCTTACGATTCCACGCATGTGGTGATGGTTACCACATGCGCATCCTCCGGGAGGAACCGAGCAACCAGCCGGAGCCTCCTCAACTGCCACCGGCAGCACCGGGACGACGGAGCCGTCCCGGACCTCGCGCACGACGAGCGCGCGCTGCGAGGCGCGCCGCCGACGCCACATCCCTCCTCCCACGAGGGAAGGGGAGATCCTGCGATCGGGGTCGTGGGAAAGGGCTGCACCCTTCCTCCCGGGACCCGTTTCTGCACCAAGTGCTGCGACGGCACGTCCCTATCCCTACGGGCTACGCGGCCCTACGGCCACGTACGCCTCGCTCATCCGCACCACCATGGGTGCGTGTGATAGCCAGCCAGGCTGTCACCCGGTCTCGGAGCGCAGCCTCACCGCTCTGACGCCCGACGATTCCCACACGGAATCGGAAGATGGATATGCCTTTGAGCATGAGCACCCCGGTTGGGACTACTCGGGTCTCCGCGACCCAGAGGCCTTTTTGGCCTTCCAAACAGCGGCGGACTATTGCTTCGGCTATTCCGATGATGAGTATGACCCAACCAGGGAGTGTCTCGTCATCAGCGACGGGCGGGTCAGCGAGGGATCAACATCGGACGACGATTGTCAGGATGACGACCAGGGAGGCGACGACGGCGCGGATCCAGTGGGCGCGCAGCCACCGGATCCGACGGGCCACTTGCCTTCCGAGGACGAGTGGCATCCACGCCGCCAGCCACGAGTTGCTCGCCCCCACGACTTAAAAGGTGGCGACGTCTCACCACCAGCGCGCTCCGAACACGAGCCGCCCAAACAGGGCCACGAACACAGCACGGACGCACGGCGCGCGGGGCGAGTAGTTCAGGCCCGCATCCTCGCCGAGGGCAGAGAAGACGACCTCGCTCCCAGAACGAGCCAAAAGCTCATCGCGGCGGCCGAGCTACTCCAGGCCATGCCGGAGTCAGCTACCCCCGAGGGACGAAAGCTGCATCTCGAGGCCCAAAACCTGGTTGAGAACGTCGCACGACAGCAGGCCGAGAGCGCAGCCTCCCGCCTTCGACGCTCACCGGCATCGAAGGGCGAACGAGGAGGGGAGTCGTCGGTACGCCCACCCCGGCCTCACGGCAGGGCACGAGCACAGTCCCGGGGCGACTCCCACCGGGACGTTGCGCGATGCCACACCAACGGACCACGTGCACCCGAAGCAGGACCACTTCCCGCGTGGGTACCCGCGAGGTCGCGCCTCCGGGACACCCGAGGCACGATCAACGATGGTGACGCCCGCAACACGCTGAACCAAATGAGGCGGCGAGAGGGAGCCTGGACCCACCAACGCGGGCGCACCGACGTTGGGTGGAACCGGGATGCGGCCCCAGAGCCGGCGGGAACGCGCGTGTTTAGTCGCAACATCCGCACCGCTCCGATTCCCCCTCGCTTCCGACAGCCTACTACCATCACCAAGTACTCTGGGGAAACAGACCCCAGGGTATGGTTGAACGACTACCGCCTAGCGTGCCAGCTCGGCGGCGCTATAGATGACGACATGATCATCCGCAATCTGCTACTCCACCTGGCAGATTCCGCGCAGACATGGCTCGAGCATCTGCCCCCCAATCGGATGCACGACTGGGACGACCTGGTCGAGACCTTCGTGGGGAATTTCTAGGGCACCTACGTGCGCCCCGGAAACACGTGGGACCTTCGAGGGTGCAAACAAAGCTCGGCGAATCATTGAGGGACTTCATCCGGTGCTTCTCCAACGCTGCACCGAGCTTCCCAATATCACCGACCATCAGATCATCCACTCCTTCCTCGAGAGCACCACATGCTATAGCTTGGTATGCAAGTTGGGGAGGAGCCCGCCCCCCGACGCAAACCGGCTATTCGAGGTAGCCTCGAAGTATGCCTCGGGGGAGGAGGCGGCCAATGCCATTTTTAATGGTAAGAAGGGAAAACGTCCCGAGGAAGCGTCCGCGGAGGACGACAAAACAAAGGGGCCCTCGAAGAAGCAGAAGCACGGCAAGAAGGGAAAAAAGCTCCGAGCGCCCCGTGAAACAGGCGACGTTGAAGACAAGGCTCTCGCAGTCGACCCTAACCACAAGGGACCTCGAGGTCCCCCGCGTGGTGGGGGCATCTTCGACGACCTCCTCAAGAAGCCATGCCCGTACCACAAGACCGTAGTCGCTCACACTGTCGAGCAGTGTGAGATGCTACGGAAGTTTTACAACCGCATCCCTCGAAAGGATGGCGGTCAGCCCAAGGATGGCGGTGGCAAGGACGACGACGGATACCCCGAGGTTGAACACGTGTTCTTCATTATGGGAGGCCCCGCGGCCAACCTAAAACCTCGACAGCGGAGGAGGGAACGTAGGGAGGTCCTGCTGGCCCGACCAGCGACCCCTTCGTACCTCGACTGGTCTTCAGAGACCATCTCGTTCGGTCGCGAGGACCATCCCGACCACATCCCGAATCCCGGACAGTATCCCCTTGTCGTCAATCCTGTCATTGGCAACACGCGCTTCTCCAAGGTGCTCATGGACGGTGGCAGCAGCCTCAGCATCCTGTATGCTCCAACTTTGGAGCTCATGGGAATCAACACCAGTGAGCTGCGCCCCAACAAGTCCTCCTTTGATGGAGTTGCGCCCGGAAAACGCGTCCAAACTCTCAGACAGATCGACCTGCCCATCTGCTTCGGAACCCCGACAAACTTTCGCAAGGAAGTACTCACCTTTGAGGTAGTGGGCTTCAAAGGAGCCTACCACGCCATTTTGGGGAGGCCGTGCTATGCCAAGTTCATGGCCATCCCCAACTACACCTACCTCAAGCTGAAGATGCCGGGGCCTCACGGGATCATCACCGTCGGCCCAACGGTCGAACACGCCTACGAGTGCGACGTCGAGAGCATCGAGCTCGCAGAGGCTCTTGCCCTCGACGAGTCCCTCATAGCGGATTTGGAGGCGATCGTCAACACGCCCCCTGACGCCAATGAACGGCAACCTGGGAGCTTCGTGCCCGCAGAGGACACCAAGACTGTCCCCCTTAACCCCGACAGCCACGACGGCAGGGTGTTAAGGATCAGCTCTTCCCTCAGTCAAAAATAGGAAGTGGTGCTCGTCGACTGTCTCCGCGCCTACGCTGATATCTTTGCGTGGAGCCCCTCCGACATGTCAGGCATTCCGAGGGAGGTCGCCGAGCACTCTCTTGATATCCGCCCCCACTCCAAGCCGGTCAAACAGCGCCTCCGCCGCTTCGACGAAGTGAAACGGCGGGCGATCGGCGAAGAGGTACGCAAGCTTCTCGAGGCCGGGTTCATCAAGGAAGTTTTTTATCCCGAGTGGCTAGCTAATCCTGTACTAGTGAAAAAGAAAAATGGGAAGTGGAGAATGTGTGTGGATTACACCAGTTTGAATAAAGCATGCCCGAAAGTCCCATTTCCTTTACCACGTATAGATCAAATTGTAGACTCCACGGCGGGATGTGAACTTCTATTTTTCCTTGATGCGTACTCCGGTTACCATCAAATTAAGATGAAGGAGTCCGACCAGCTCGCTACTTCTTTTATCACTCCTTTTGGCATGTACTGTTACGTTACGATGCCCTTTGGCCTTCGAAACGCCGGGGCCACGTACCAACGTTGTATGCTCCACGTCTTTGGGGATCATATAGGTCGTATCGTAGAGGCATATGTCGATGACATCGTCGTAAAAACTAGGAAGGCGGACGACCTGGTGCGCGACCTCGAGGTCGTGTTTAGCTGCCTCAGGGCGCACGGAGTAAAACTCAACCCCGAGAAGTGCGTCTTCGGTGTGCCTCGAGGTATGCTCTTGAGCTTCATTGTCTCCGAACGAGGCATCGAGCCCAATCCCGAGAAGGTCACGGCCATCCAGCAGATGGAACCAATCCGAGACCTGAAGGGCGTACAGAAGGTAATGGGGTGCCTGGCGTCCCTAAGCCGCTTCATTTCTCGCCTTGGGGAGAAGGGGCTACCTCTGTATCGACTTTTGAGGAAATCAGAGCACTTCACCTGGACCGCGGAGGCCCAGGAAGCTCTCGATCGACTCAAAACGGCGTTAACGAACACGCCGATCCTTACCTCACCGAAAGAGGGCGAACCTATCCTCCTCTATGTTGCAGCAACCACTCAAGTTGTCAGCGCGGTTATAGTGGTGGAGAGAACCGAGGAAGGACATTCTCTGCCGGTCCAGCGACCGGTATACTACATCAGCGAAGTTCTGACCGAGACTAAGACATGGTATCCCCATGTCCAGAAGCTGATCTACGCCATTGTGCTGGCTCGACGTAAGCTGCGGCATTACTTCGAGGCTCACCCGGTGACCGTCGTGTCATCCTTTCCACTGGGCGAGATCATCCAGAACCACGAGGTCTCTGGGAGAACCTCGAAATGGTCGACGGAGCTGATGGGGGAGACCCTCACGTATGCGCCAAGGAAAGCCATCAAATCCTAGATCTTGGCGGACTTCGTAGCTGAATGGACCGACACCCAGCTCCCCCCTCGAAGTCCAGCCTCGACTGCTAGGAAATGTACTTTGATGGGTCGGTGATGAAGACCAGCGCAGGCGCCGGCCTGCTCTTCATTTCACCCCGGGGGGAGCACCTCCGGTACGCCGTACGACTCAACTTCCCCACGTCCAACAACATGGCGGAGTATGAAGTGCTCCTTGCTGGCTTGAAAATCGCGCTCAAGCTCGGCATTAAGCGCCTCGACATCCGCGGCAACTCACAACTGGTCGTTGACCAGGTGATGAAGGAGTCGAGCTGCCACGGCGAAAAGATGGTGGCCTACTGCCAGGCGGTACGCAACCTCGAAGACAAGTTCGACGGCCTCGAGCTCCATCACATCGCACGAAGATATAATGAGGAGGCCGACGAATTGGCAAAGATCGCGTCAGGACGAGCCACCGTTCCCCCGAACGTGTTCGCCAAGGACATCGACAGACCCTCAATTACCATCGCCACCTCGACCCAAGCCTCGACCGCATCCGACACTCAAGGGGCCGCCCTCGATCCCACGAGCGTGGAGCTCTTGGCAGATGAGGACGAGCCCATGGGGTACGAGGCTTGCTCGGAAGAGGAAGACAAAGCAGAGGCAATGGAAATCAACGAGGTCCCAGCATCTAGAGATTGGTGGAGCCCGTACCTAGACTGGCTCGATCAAGGCGTCCTGCCTAACGATCGAATGGAGGCAAGGCGCGTCGCGAGGAAGGCTAAGCGGTTCCTCATCATCGAAGGGGAACTATACCGACAGGGAACATCAGGAGTCTTGCAGCGCTGCATCCCGATACCTGAGGGAAAGGAGCTCATCCTCGACATCCATGCGGGCGTGTGCGGACATCACGCTGCCCCACGCACGCTCGTAGGCAACGCCTTTCGACAAGGCTTCTACTGGCCCACCGTCGTGGCTGACGCCACGGAGGTGGTACGAACCTGCGAAGGGTGCCAGTTCTACGCACGCAAGACGCACCTTCCTGCCCAGGCGCTGCAAACCATCCCCATCACATGGCCTTTTGCCGTATGGGGCCTCGACCTTGTCGGGCCAATGGCAAAAGCGCCCGGGGGCTTTACGCACCTGTTGGTGGCGGTCGACGAATTCTCCAAATGGATCGAAGCTCGACCCATCAATAGAATCAAGTCTGAGCAGGCGGTGCTTTTCTTCACCGACATAATCCATCGGTTTGGGGTTCCGAACTCCATTATCACCGACAACGGCACCCAGTTTACAGGAAAGAAGTTCTTAGAATTCTGCGACGATTTCCACATCCGAGTGGATTGGTCGGTGGTGGCCCACCCACAAACAAACGGTCAAATAGAACGTGCCAATGGCATGATTCTGCAAGCCCTGAAGCCTAGAATTCACAAGTTGAAGAAGTTTGGGCACATGTGGGTGCAAGAACTGCCATCGGTGATCTGGAGCCTAAGAACGACCCCAAGCAGAGCGACAGGGTTCTCCCCGTACTTCCTCGTCTATGGGGCAGAGGCCATCCTCCCCACGGACCTGGAATATGGGTCCCCTAGGCTCCGAGCGTACCAAGAACAGCGAAATTGCCAGGCTCGAGAGGACTCGCTGGACCAGGTCGACGAAACTCGAGATGTGGCCCTACTCCACTCGGCAAGGTACCAGCAAAGCCTACGTCGACAACAGGCTCGAAAGATCCGGCACCAAGATCTCTGCAAAGGAGACCTCGTCTTAAGGCTTCGGCAGGACAATCGAGGACGACACAAGCTTACACCCCCATGGGAGGGGCCATACATCGTCGCCGAAGTCCTCAAGCCCGGGACATACAAGCTAGCTGACAAGGACGGGTAGATCCTCACGAACGCCTGGAACATCCAACAGCTACGTCGCTTCTATCCCTATAGTGGCCCGTGGCCCTCGAAACTTTTGTACATATTCTAGATTTGTACAGACCTCTTGATTAAAGTGTTGGCTTTTAACCCACACAGTTTGGGAATGAATAAAACGAACTTTTGTTCCATCACGCTTCAAGGGAGGAGTGGCTCTACCCTTGGTAGAACCATCCCTCCCTCGGGGGCTAAATGGGGAAGAACCCCCGAAAAAAATCGTCACTTTTTTTAAAAAACTCCTTTGCAAACCCTCGAAGGGAACGCGCTAGGCGTGAAACGGACATGGGCAGGGTCGCCTGAGCCGAGTGTTCGCTTACGCCTCGAGGCTATGGCAACACCTCACTTCCCTCCGCCTAAGTCATTCACGTACGATCGATCCTAGTAGCAACTTTCTTTCGAGGCACTTGCATAGGACACAATGCGTGTCGCGAAGATACCGCATGAAAATAACACCTCGTTTAAACAAAACAAACGATGTTTAATAGGGTGTAAGCGAATTAATCTTACACCAAAAAAGTTTGAGTTCCTAAACTACTTTTTTTTTTACACTCGGGCTCGACGGCCCAAGACTTTCAGGGATTGCCCCCGCCGCCAAGGTTGTCCCAGCCGCCACCATCCTCGCCAGGGAAGAGGACGCCCTCGAAGTGGCTCGCGAGAACTCGCGCCGTCTCGTCGGCGGCAGCATCGGCTTCCTCGATCGCCGCCACTGCCTCCTCGTCGTTAAGGTTGTCGGCGACGACGTACCCGGCGGCGAGCTTCGAGAGGTCCGCTTGGTAGTGGGTCGTGACCACTCCAAGCGCCTTCCGAATCCCGAGTAGGAGGGCTTCCTTCACATGAGAGGTGAAGTGCCCCCCAAGCGCTCGAAGGCGGCTGGCAAGGGAACTGCCGGACTGCACGTCGGCGCCAGCAATTTCGTTGCAGGCCGCCGAAGCAGCCTGCACCAGCTCATCGAGCTCACGCTGGGTCGCCGAGTGCGCCACCAGCAGAGCCTCCTTCGACCCCGTCTCGGCCTGGAACGCCTGCCTCAGTGCTGCACCAATAAGGCTGTCAGAAACGAAAAAACAACAAAGCAAAAAAGAGCGAAACCCGAGCAAAATCGGCTTACCCTCGACTTGACCCTGGGCAGCCTCGAGGGCTTTCTCCCCGCCTCGAGCCTGCCGCTCCGCCGTGGATCGAGCCACTTGCTCTAGCTCGAGCTGGTCTCGAGCCTCCACCACGAGACGCCGTTCCTCCCCAAGCGCCGACTCCGCCGCACTGCGCGCGGCTCGCTCGTTGTCCAGCCAAGTGTTGCTGTTCGTGAGCTGCTCGCGCAGGGTGCTGACCGTGTCCTCTAGGCAGGTGATGACTTCGCCCTTCTCCCGACACTCGGTGGCGACCCGGTCTCGAGCGTCTTGGAGGTCGGCCAGTTGGCAGTCTTGAGTCTCCACCACCCCCGACAAACGGCGGAGCTCCAACAACAGCCCCGCAATTTGGTCGTTCTTTGCGAACGCCTCCTTGCGGAGTTCCTGCGAAAGACGAAGCTAAGCGCCTTTTGAAAACAATTACGACAAAACGCCGGCTGCAACGAAACGCACCTGGTGGACCGTGCCGGCCGCTTCATGAAGACGAAGAGCGTCTCGCAGCGCCCGGACGACATCTTGACCGTGCTCCAACTGAACCTCCCATAGGTGTTCCTCCGCTGCGGCTTCACGAACAAATTGTTCGGGAAGCTCGCTGCGGGATTGCCACATCACGGGGGATCCGTGTTCGTTGACACGGGCAGGTATCCCGCTGGGCTCAGCCGACGCTGGCCCCATTGGAAGAGAGACGAGGGCCGACGATGCGGCCCTGCCGCTAACATGCTCCTGCGGCACGGGGGCCCGTACCTCCAGAGCCTCGGCCAGCTCCGGCAGATGTGGAAACCCGCCGCCAAGGGCTCGCTCCTCTCCCCCCTCATGCGGGGGGGGGGGGGGGGCACCGCGGCGTCCGCCTCCACGGGCGCCACAGACGGTTCCTCGACACGAAGAGCCTCCCCAGGCGCGGGGGTGGCGTCCTCGGTCCGGGCAACCTCGGGGCAAGGCTCGACAACGCCCTCGAGGAGTTGAGGCGGCCTTGGCTCCTTGAGGACCCGGGGCGCCTCCTCGCACGGCTACCGCTCGACCTGCAGCCCCGACTGAGCGTCGAAAAAGGTAACGAAGTCCTGCACTGCCTCGTTTGCCGGGCCCAGGAGCTGCGAGGACGGGTGAGGCGACGAGCTTGGCCCGACCTTGAGGGCCTTGGTCGGCGCAAGGGAA
The DNA here is from genome assembly GCA_015342445.1 of Digitaria exilis. NCBI lineage: Eukaryota > Viridiplantae > Streptophyta > Magnoliopsida > Poales > Poaceae > Digitaria > Digitaria exilis. Next base: position 38,644 of record JACEFO010003204.1, on the reverse strand, counting down.
GGCACGACCCGTCCACTAGACCGACTGCGCCAAGAAGAAATTCAGTTAGAAACAAGAATTGAAGTCTCGACGAACAAATAAGCAACGAAGAAAGGGCGCCTCGCCTCGATCTTGGGGTACCTCGGGGGCGGCCGCCGCTACTCCCGACGGGCTCCCAGGAGCAGGCACCATGGTCGACGGCGGAGCTTCGAGGTCGATGGGCTCTCCGCTGCCGCCCCAGACGCTGCAGCCAGGGCGGCCCCACCAGGGGAAGCCCGCGAGGAGACAGAGAGCTCGAGAGGAGACGGGCTCCTCGCCCCACCATCCTCCTCAGATCCCTCGCCAGCGGGATCCGGGGAAGACTCCGGTGACGCGAGCGGGGAGAGCCCCTGCCTCTCCCACTCGCAGTTCTCCTCCAAGTGCTTCCTCTTCTTCCGCTCCTTTCGCTTCCGCCGCGCCTCCTTCCGATCCTTCTCCTGCTTCGCCTTCTCAGCGAGGGCGCGGTTGACAACCTGGTCCTCGGGGACAGGGGGCTTGGAAGTATGGCCGCAGGACAGACCCTACGAAACACCAGCCGCAAGGTCAAAGACACGAGAAACCTAACCGGGAAGTAAGTATGAGAATCGGAAGGCACTTACGAAACTGAAGTGGCCATCCTCGGGCCGCATGGGCACTGCCCACGGGTCGTCCGCCAAGCGGTCGACGGCACGCCGAGCCCGCTGAACGGCGATGGCGACGGGCAAGGGCTCCGCCGCAATCGCTGTGCCGGTGACGTCGGCGCCAGGGGTCATCCCAAACAGTGGGAGCCTCCTCTGCATGAGGGGGAGCACCCGCCGCCGGTGGAAGTTCACGATGACGCCGCCAGCAGTGAGGTCGTGCCTCGACAGGCTCTGGAGCGCCTCGATAAGGGGAGCGAGCTTGTCCTTCTGCTCCGATGGCAACACCCCGTAGACCCAGCGGTCCAGCTTCTCCGACAGCAGCCTGCCTGTGTAAGGCGGCAGACGCCCCCCGTCGTTGCGGAGGTAAAACCACCCCTTGTCCCAATCTTGGTCGTTGGAGACCATGGAGCATGGGATGTAGAGCTCCTTGCGGCTCCTCCTGACTTGGAGCACGAGGCCACCAGCGCGAGCAGGGCGACGGACCCCCTTGGTGACGCCCTCTAGGAAGAGATCGCCGAAGAAGAGGTGGCGCCACAGGTCCCAGTGGGCTTCGATGCCCAAGTAGCCCTCGCAGACGGCGACGAAGACCGCCGCCTGCGAGATCGCGTTGGGAGAAACGTTGTGCAGCTCCACCTTGTAATGGAAGCACAACGCTCGCAAGAATCGTCCCGCCGGAACACCGAACCCCCGCTCATGGAGGCGAACGAGGCTGACGACGTAGCCCGCCGGCGGGGCGGGCTCCGCAGCAGCCCCCGGCGAGATCCAAACCGGCGATTCGCCGTCGACGTTTGGCGGCAGTACTCCGACCTCCACGAGCCCCTCCAGACAAGTCTTGGTGGCCATCGATGGCTTCCACGGCGCGGGGTCGACGAGTTGAACCATGGCGACAGATGGAGGCTTAGGCGAGAGAGAGATGGGAACGCGAGGGCAGGAAGACAAAGGCTTGAAGGCAAAGGCTAGAAGGCAGGACAGGCGTACCCTCGGCAGGTGCCCTGCCACGCTATTTATACTCTCCTGTGGAGCGAGGCGCGGCAGGACACCGGCCGTGACACGACAGTCCCCTAGGACTGACAGTCAGGCCCGCCCCGGGAGGTGTAACGACGCCGGCCGCGTCTACCGCGCTAGCCGCGTTGATTGCGCCGCAAGGATCGAGGAGTCCGGCGCAGTAAACGTGCGGTCGTGTTGAACCACGCCCGCACGCCTCGCCTAAAAAAGCGCGCCCACTTCTCCCACGAAACCATGAAATCTTCCTCGGTGGTCATCATGACCCGCGCGGAACAAGGAAGGGCGCATTCAAAGCGCCAACCCTCGAAGGGAAAGCCTCGAAGCTCGAAAGCTCGAGGAAGACCCATCGAGGTACAAAGGCCTCGAAAGCCTCGACAGATACCAGCCCCCGCAGGGTTGCACCTCACCCCTGCGGAGGCTCGGGGGCTACTGTCGGGTCCCTGTAAAAGGGGTACCCTAATTTAGGCCCAGAGCTACTTGGCAACAAGGCCCGCCGACGAAGTTGGCCTGACTCCGTAGCCCAGCAAAGGCCCATCATGACAAACTCCACCACGGCGCTCGCCCCGCTGTTGCCTCGAAGGGGACGTTCACCCTCGAGCTGGCGTTTCCGTCATGATCGAGGCTCAGCGGCTGGGCTCGAGGGAGACGTTCACCCTCGAGCGGACGTTTTCCGTCACGCTCGAGGCTCGGCAAGCTCGAGCTTGCGGGCCAAGCCCGAGCCTGCCACGCCGGGAACAGCGCCCGAGACTCTGCGACCATCATCACCGATCATAAATGACCCCTCTGCGGTCAAAAAGAAGGATTCACTACACCACGCCACCGCCCACGCTGCGGAGAAGACATCGGTCAAATCCATCTGGCGCGGTCACTGCACAGGCCGTCCCTGGCAGCGGCACAGTGCCAACCACTCTTTTGACTTTGCTTGCCTCAGGTGCGCTATTATCCTCGAAGGCAGCCCTCCAAGGAAACTACGGAGCTTCGATCCGGACGCCGTACTCAAGTTGCCACCCTCGAAGTCCTGATCTGTCGCAAGAAGAACGTCACGTCAACCACTGCCGTGTCGTCAGCCGGAGTTGGAAGGCGCGATTCCCGCTCGCATAGTGCACGACATGGGCAGTACAGTGCACCTCGCAACGTCAGCACCACGAACGCATGTACTCTCACGCCCTCCCCCTTACGTCTATAAAAGGGGAAGGGAAGCTCACGCAACAAAAGGAACACACACACTTAGCCTACGACACCCAAACTCAGGGACATAGGAGTTCATCTCCTTCTCCCATCTTGCTTGTAACCCCCTACTACGAGCAACACGAAACCGGTGCTCCGCACCACTGCTGGACGTACGGCCCCGTGGCCGGAACCAGGATAAAAACTCCCATCTCTCCACCCGCCATTGGGGCAACGAGTGGTTAGCACCGCAATCACTTGTTTGTGCCGGTGTGACCGAATCAGGCACCGACACAAACCAATTAGCAAGTTTATGGATCTATATGTGCATTTTAGGAGTTCGAGGACCGGGATGACACCCTCTACCAAGTTTGAGGACTGGCGGTGCATTTTATTTATTTATTTATTTTTATCTACGCCTGCACCTGAGTTGAACTTTAGGGTCCGATTGGTTTGTTGATCGGACGAGCATGGCTCGTACCTGGTGAACCAGGCTCTCCTGTAGAAGCATAAGTCGCCTGCTCCCAGGGTTAAAAAAACCGTTGAAACCAGTCCGGTTTTCGCGGTAACCGGTCGTACCGCTCCGGTCCGGTTGCAAAACCGGTCGGTAACCGCCCCCGAACCGACACTATAAAACCGCTCCCACGGTTAGCCGGCCGGTTTCCACCGGTTACCGGACCGGTTTTTTCGGTTTTAGAAACCGGCCATACAGCGGTTTGGTTAACCCTGCTCCTGGCAGAATCCTCATGAATGGAATGGGGAAGAATCCTCATGAAGGAATCCCCCTCGTGAATGGAACGTTCCATGGCTTCACCGGTGCTTCGGCCTTACCGTACTGGTGTCCACAACGCTAGCAATAGTTGAGCGTTGCATTTTGTTTCATTTCTTCCATCCACCAGATATTCAATTTTTATTTGGTCATTCAATTCATAAGCCGGATATCTTTGGCTGTCCTATTTGTTTGATTAGAAAAACAAAACAAAATCAATTATCCTTCAGGCTTCAGCTATCTTCTAATACTACACTAGTTTGACACAGACGGTGATTAGCAGTGTCGCAGCACCGTGTCGATGAACACCAGATCAGCGTCCATCCTATGATAGGCAGCTCATATGCAATGCGCTGCACATCTAATCTGAACCAAGTAGCACGCACACGCTTTCGCAGCTGCAATTGCCATCCCCTTCTTTTAACCAGCTAGTGCTGATATAACCTTGATGGAGTGGGGTATGGTTCTCATCCTCCTCTTCCTACACCACAAGCAGGAACCTCCTCTTTCGTTCGTCACCTTTCACCGAGTACTGTTTCAAGAAGGGCCTCTTCCTCCTCCTGCAGGGGAGAGAGTAGGATAGCCAATCTCAGGAAACCTTCTTCATAACGTCTTCTGTCTCAGAAAACACTGGACTACATTCATAAGGTAAGGGCCAGTCGGCGTACCACTAGAGCTGTAAATTCTGTCTCTTCGTCTATGGCGTCGGCAACTGCAGGGTCATCCATCAAATCCTGTAAAAACATTCAGTGTGCATCGTAAATCCTTTGCTCTACGTACAGATCGTGATGATACAGGGAAATGCTGATTGATCATAACACTTCTTACATCTTCAGCGATGTGCAGTGCACCATCCTTATCCTGCACAGGTATGTGACAACATTCTGAAGACATCAGGTACAAACTGAATATTACCACTACGAGTTGAACAGCAGCCGACTAACCTTGACTGCAACAAACAGAAGAGGATCAACTGGTGTATAAATCATATAGTGAGCACCATCCTGCATATACGAGTGTCAGCAATCACAAGCATGCCAATGGAGACCTATAATTGAATATTTATCAATTACTTATTGGGGATCTATATGTCAACAGTGAAGAAGACTGGGGGATAGCAGTACCAGCGTAGGAAGCAGCATATGCCAATTGTTCTGGCAAAAGATAACTAAATCACAGCAAATGTATATATCTAGTTGACCAAAACTGGATTCTCATATTACATCGAAGCAGTTTGCTCACCAAATTGAAGCAGCAAATCTCTACACCTTCAAAAGGTACCCCATCGCTACCATCACCAGAATCTGCAACATTCAAATGAGATACAAAACAAAGAGGATGTTACAAATAGTTGTTTGTACTAGTATAAGACTATAGTTCCTGACATTTTTTATAGATTGTCTAGAAACATTTGGACCTGACAGTGGCAAGATATTGTCCAAGCCTTTGCACTTTTTTTTTCATCCGCAAAAACTGTTGCTTAAATTCTTTAATTTATTTTCAGTAGATGAGAAGGGATGTCGCCCTAAAAAAAATGCACGCCTATGGTTTTGGTTACCATGAAACTCCTGAATGGCTTCTTCAGGAAAGCAGAAGCCGCCCCTTGCTGTATAACAGAATCTGAAATTGAGAGCAAGATGCTTATACAGAGGTACAGTGGTAACAGCAAGCAATATATGAGCACAAGTGCTGGAGGGGTTTTTTTTTTTTTTTTTTTTGCATCCCTTACCCGCTTTCGACAAAGTGCATATGCACTCTTGCAAGGGCATAGGCAACAGAAGGAATGATTTGCTTGAGTTGGTCATCGTCAACCTACACACAGGTAAAAGTGGGGGAAAATATGTCCGTGCATTAATTGTTACTCCATCCGTCCCAAAAAGAATGCAATTCTAGCCATTCCCTAGATTGATAGCATTTTCAGTGAATCTAAACAAATGAGTGTCCAGATTCACTAGAGATGCACACTGGCTAGAATTGCATGCTTTTTTACGACGGAGAGAGTAATAAACGTGTAGGAAAGGAGGAAAACTTGAAGAAACGAATGTGAGGATGAAGGGTGAAGACATACAGCTATCCAGCCACTGAAATTTGTGCTCTTGAGGACTTGCACAGGCCTGGAAGAGCGAGAGGAGGGTCACCTCACTTGGGTTGCGATGTGTACCATCAGAAGCAGTAAATTAAAAAGAAAGCAGCTTTCTTTACATGTCAACGGGGCAGAGAAGCATGCACTCGTGGCCGTGCGAGCTCCGGAAGACTCTCCTGATTATGCACTCCAAGGGGCGCTTGTTGGTGTCGTCGATCTGCAATGAGTAAGAGTTGGATTCGTGATGAAACGATAGAAGAAGAGCTCCTGAATGCGCGCGTGGCAAACTAGAAGCAGAAGACGCACGATGGTGACGATGCGCTTGGATGCTGCGGCGATACACCTGCCCTTGTCGTCCAGCACGAAGCCGGCCGGCGGCTTGGGCATGGCGGCGGCCCGGGTGCCTCCAGCGAACCTCCCCTCATCGTAGCCCTCTTCCTGGTCATAGCCGCCGTCGTCGTCGTAGTCCGGGTCCAGAGGGGAACCCCTTGGCGGACGGTGTGCGGGCCTGGGATTGGGAGAAGGATCGACCCGCCGCTTGTTCCTTGGAGGGGGGCGTGGGCGGGCGCGACTTTGTTGGTGCTGGTGCTGGCGGGGCGGGGCGGCGCGGACGGAGACGGAGACATGGCGGCGCGAGACAAGGGGCAGGGGAGGCTTGGCGGCGTGGACAAGCACTAGCTGCTGCAGCCCCCGCTTGCATAAGGCCGGGGGCACGGGAGAGACGGCGGCAGCCATTCTCTTTCTTTCTTGTTCCTCGCTCGCTCGTCAATCTCTGTTCGGTTCTGTACTTCTGTTGGGTTGGGGGAAGGAAACCAAAAAAATCTCTCCCTCGTCATGCCGCCATCTCCATGGTCAATCTGGTCTCTCTCTCTGGTGGTGGAGACAGAGGAGAGGAGAGGATAGAGTGTGAGTAGAGAGAATTTTTTTTTTTTTTGGAGAAGAAGTGAGTAGAGAGAGATGAGGAAGACCCCTCGGGTGGGCCAAATCTAACAGCCCAACAGACAGAGGTAGAGACAGAGGCAGGCAGCCCACGGCCCAATCAACACCTCCTCCTCCTGCTGCTGGCTGCTGCTGCTTGCTAGTCGCCTCGCCCCCGCCGTCGAGTCGAGCCCCTCCGCCACCGGCCCGCCCGCCCGCCGCCGGCCAGTGTGTCTTGTCATGGCGTCGTCCAAGCTCCAGCTTCCGGCGGACGACAGCCTCCTCCTGCTCGTCACCCACTCCAATCTCTCCACCTTCGCCGCAGATATCCGCGTCTCAAAACAGGTACCTTCCTTTCCTTACCTTGGGTTGGATCCGATCTCGTGTGCTAGCTAATGCGCCGGATCGCAGACCACCGTCGAGGCTCTCAAGGACAAGCTCTGGCGCAAGACCGGCACCTCCGTCGCCTCCATGCGCCTCCAGCTCCGCGACGACACCGGCGCCAAGGTCGCCGACCTCGACGACGACGCCGCACCTCTCGCAGCCTACGGCCCCTACGACGGCTACAGCATCCATGTCGTTGATCTCGATCCTTCCTCGCTCACCTCTGGTGGCTGGCTGGAAGACACCTCCCTCGTTGACAAATACAAAATGTCAGAGGAAGCATACGACAAGCTCGACAGTAAGTTCGAATCCTTTTTCTCAATCCATGGGCCTTTTCCGTTTATGCTTCCCTCTCTGCTCGCACGCAAGCTTCATCATTAAATATTTGCCACAGTTCTGAATGTAAGCAACAGCGAGACGATGCAGCTCTGAATATAATGCTGATGACCAGTGTTTAAAAGGCGGTAAGGCGAGGCGAGCGACCCCCTTCCAGACGCATAGGCGAATAAGGCGGATGCCCTAGGCGACGCCATACAAATGCAATAATTTACAAATTCAGGAGCATATTAGACAATAATATTGCCAATTCTTAGCATATAGTTTCAGATCATAATAAGGATGATAAATGGTGCTACTAGATTACTAGAGTCTAGAGCACAATATGAAGTAGCAAAACAGCAAATCTAAGCTGTCTTAGACTCTTAGTAGCCAAAAACTAGTCTCTAATGTTATGACTGAAATACTTAATTAGTAGTGCTGCACTGCTGCTAGTGCACATCATATATGAAATAGCAAAAGAAATCTGAAATCTTTCATCTCTCAATAGCCATCATCAAACTCTCCAAGGATGCCATTGGCTGCCTCCTCATCTCCTCCACCACCATTGGCATCACAAGGATCATCCTCACAGTCTGTCGCATTCGCATCATCAAAAGTATCTAGATTTTCTTCCTCCTCTTCATTTTCTGAACCTGACTCTTCTTGAACAAGAGGTGCACAATTTCTTGCACGCTTGTAGTGGGATTTTCTTGTTAAATTTCTGCCATGAAGTGATGCTGATGCTCCAGTGGCCAGTGGCTATATCAACGTCGTCCCATGTAATGTCATCACACTTGCAGCCATGGCCACCTTGAGGGTGTACATGCAGTGAGTCAGCACACTCATTGTCCCAATCAAACTCTTCAACAACCAGAGGATCAAAGCTTTTTCCCTTCTTCTGCCTCAATTTTTTGAACCTGGATCTCATCTTTCGATTGTAGGATACAAAGACAATAGAATTTTACCTCTTATGCAGTAGCCTGTTTCTTTTCTTTGTGTGGATCTACAAAATTCGAAATACAATACAACAGAAAATGAATAAAATGCTTGCTGAACTGATATATTGGTAACAGCAAGGAGAGGAGATGAGGAAACTCACATATTCAAATGTGCTCCAGCGAGGAGGCAGGTTGGTCCTGGGGGCCGGCGGGAGGCCAAATCGGAGCTGGGGCCGGAGGGAAGGGAAGCAGATCTCGTGCCTGGCGGAAGGTAGATGCTGGATTCGGCTGCTGCTGCAGGGGGGTGGCAGCGTGCTTCAGTCGCTGGAGGAGGTGCGGACGTGAGGCGGAGATGTGCAGGCCTACAGGGCCGCCGGGACAGAGGACCTGCGCCGCGCCGTACCACGCCGATGGGCTGCCCGGAGCTCGCTCGCGCACGGAAGACGCTGAGACGGCGGAAACACGCGTGTAGGTCTAATTCCTCTCTCCCTCACTCTTCTCTAGTATATCTCCCTTGATTTCTTTCCCGCACGCGGCAGGCAGAAGGCGGCAAGCCTCACGCGCCCAACAGGCAGAAGGCGGGAAGCCTCCTGCGTTTTTTCCTTTCCTCCCACGCCCCCTGTTTTTCGCGATTAGGTCGTCCACCTCGAGCGCCTGGGCGTCGTCCCGACGCCTTATTCACCTAGGCGGACGCCTAGTACGGAGAGGCGGATGCCTTACGCGCGCAGGCCAATGCGAACGCGACGCCCAGTCCTTTTGCTCGCCTGGACGAGATGCGTAGGCGACGCCTTTTAAACACTGCTGATGACTACCAAAAAGGAGTTTTGATACGTGCTGATGAACGTGTCATAGCAGTATGGATACTCTCTCAATAAACACAGTTTTCATGATTTTGTGTGACATGTTGATGCTGTAATTTTGGTGCCAGCTAACTTCAGAAAATTCAAAGAAAAGATGGCCCCGAAAGCCTCTACATCAGATGATAAAGAAGTAAGTAACTCAAGTTTTGGATCGCTTTCGTCCATTTCTTAGCTCACTTGCTCTATTTCTTCAGCAGTCAGAAAAGCACATGGAGGAATTGTGCTCCAAAATCAAGGTCAGTTAATTCCGCTCTTCTTCCCATATATATATGCATTTTATTTAAAATGCACTAGACCTTCAAATGCTCCAAAGTTTGTTTTTTCCTCCAATGTTGATGATTTAGCACCACAGGGCCAGAACCATGTTCATTTCCATCTTTAATGTCTGGCACCATCCTAGCTTGATGCACGGTCTATATACCAAATACAATCCCTGCTGTAATTATGAATAACTTAATTTAAGAAGCTAAATAGCTAATAATATATTGCCAAATTAGCAGGATATCATCTTTCGTTGTCACATTCCTCTTCAAGTGCACCCTTGAACATCCTTTGGGGGGGGGGGGGGGTGTTCCTCAGGATGGACTTGAAACTGGTTTTCTTGATGACTGCCAACGTTAGCAAGTGATCTTACAGGTGGGAGATAGATGTGAAGTTGAGCCAGGTGCCAAGAGGGGCACCGTAAAATTTGTTGGCAGAGCTGAAGCCCTTGGACGTGGATTCTGGGTTGGGGTGCAATATGATGAGCCCCTTGGAAAGCACGATGGCATGTATGTTCATTGCTAAGCCATTAAATAAAGTAAACTTTGTGCTGATCGCCCATTGTTATCTGTGATGCCAGTCCCAATTTATGTCTTATGCCACGATTTCTTCTACATGTTGGATCCTGCAGGGTGAAAGGCATTCGCTTCTTCGAGTGCCCTCAAGGTCATGGGGCAATTGTGAGGCCAGGGAAAGTAAAGGTATTTTGCTGGCTACTGGTAGATGCCTAACTGATTTCTTGAAATAAGCTTTTGGACCGTGGGTGAGAAATTGGTTTTACAAGTTAAATGTTCGTAAACAGTTTTTTTTTTCAAAAACAAATTCTACTTTCGCAGGTCGGGGACTATCCAGAGAGAGACCCATTCGAAGAAGAGATATAGATTACTTCAAAAACAGAGAAGAAGAAGTATAGACAAGTGAGGTGGGGTGGGTTGCAGCTACTGTAGGAGTAATTTGCAAATGGAAGAAAGTCACGGTGGAACTTTATTTGGAACCCAATAGTTGTTGTTATTGTCTTGTTGGTCAGTTAGACTCTCAAAGTGTTGTAGTGAGTGGGTCATTGCTGTCCATGCTCTTGCAAATTGCAATTACTGTCTTGGGTTTAACTGCCATGGAGCACAGACTCTGCGGTTTAAGGCTGCGTTTAGATCACCCAACTTCTTCTAAAAAAATACTATTAATCCAAACTTTTTCCTATTCATCCTATCCCTCTCACCCACAGAACACGCTCCCAGCATAACCCCTACAGAACACGCTCCCAGCATAACCTACCGTGTTTTTTGGATCTATAGTGTTTTTTCTCCCAATCTAAACTCACCCTAAATCTTGAAGGTTTACTGATGGTTTCACTGATAGAGTGTTTCCATTTCTCATGCTCTATGCGAGAATATGTCGCCCAGAACCCAACAATGGATGCTTTGGATAACAGCTCGTGGCTAAAAGCCTAAAACCATACCACTAACCGAACAGAACCCAACCGACAGTTGCTGTACAGAATAAGTACGGACGCCAAAGTTAAGACATACTCCTCCTACCGACCAAACAGTCCCTGCGTCTCGATTATCTAAAATTCCACCAAAAATAGATTAGACTGGGAGAGAGAACTTTTGCCCTTTCCCCGATATATATATATATATAAAAAGAGTGTGACCAGTCGATATGAAACAAATAGTGTTGACCAGTCTATTTTTGGTGTAGAATTGCTCTCTCTCTCTCTCCAAGTAGAGTAGAGGAGCAGTCTCCCCTACACTGGTATGAGCCTGCCTGGCTGCTGCCTTCCCCTCTCCTCTTCCTTTTCCACCGCCCCACCACGACGATGAGGTGAGGTGGACTGGGTTCGACGCCGCCGACGAGCCTGCTCCAGTCCCATCCATCTCCGCCCTCTCGTCTTTCACACCCACAACAGGTCAAGGGCAAGGAGCCGGACAAGGAGATGGAGGACGGCGGCAAGGCGGCGGCCGGCCTGGGCACCCTGCGCGCGGTGCTCGCCATCCTCCAGTGGTGGGGCTTCAACGTCACCGTCATCATCATGAATAAGTGGATCTTCCAGGTCTTCTCCGTTCCTTCCCCTCACATTCTTCTCCAGCCATCCATCATCTGCCTTGGATCTGGATGCTAAATGCAAACCTCCCCCCCCCCCCCCCCCCCAAAAAAAAAAAAGTACACTCGCCTTCTAGATTAGATTGGATTTCATTGCGTCCATGCTGCCTTCCTTGTTTGTTATTTCATGAATCTAGTGTCGCTTCATACTTCTACTAACTACGGTTAGGTTGGTTTGCCCTGACTAAAACTCGCTTCTTTCAGCAATTATACACACACACACACACACACACACATGATTGGGTGCTAGGAGCTTATTCTAGCGAAGCCCTCGTCCATGGTAATAGAAGATGCTCTTTTCTGCAGAAACTGGATTTCAAGTTCCCTCTTACCGTGTCCTGCGTCCACTTTATTTGCTCTTCAATTGGCGCATATGTTGCAATCCATGTGCTTAAGGCCAAACCGCTGATTGAGGTTGAACCGGAGGACAGCTGGAAAAGGATATTCCCAATGTCATTTGTTTTCTGCATAAACATTGTGCTGGGAAATGTGAGCCTGCGCTACATTCCAGTCTCGTTCATGCAGACGATCAAATCTTTCACTCCTGCAACCACTGGTACCTTCATCATCTGCCATTTCCTTCCCGCGTTCTCCATTCAGTCTCCCGCATGTTATTATGCTGTGGTTTTCATCTTCTGATAGGACGGTTTCATGAAATGCAGTTATTCTGCAGTGGCTAGTTTGGAGTAAGCATTTTGAATGGCGCATATGGGCTTCCCTGGTCCCTATAGTTGGGGGAATACTCCTAACTTCGGTAACAGAGCTAAGCTTCAACATTTTTGGTTTCTGCGCTGCCATGGTTGGCTGCCTAGCTACATCTACAAAAACCATCTTGGCAGAGTCACTGCTCCATGGATACAAATTTGACAGGTACACACCTGTCTTATTGCGAACAATGACTGGTGCTTGTTTGGCAATTGGTGTATTCTGCCTAGCATAGTGTCGGAAACATCTTATCTTTCTCATTTATTTTTTTCCTACTGAATGAAAGGAAATTAAAAGTGCTAGTAATAAGTAAGATGGTTTCTTATGTTTTCTTGCAGCATCAACACAGTATACTACATGGCACCCTTTGCCACCATGATACTGGCTCTTCCAGCAATGTTGCTTGAAGGAGGCGGCGTAATCAACTGGTTCTACACACACGATTCAGTTATTCCTGCGCTGACCATCATCCTAGGTTCAGGGGTGCTTGCGTTTTGCCTTAACTTTTCCATCTTCTACGTGATCCATTCAACTACAGCAGTGACTTTCAATGTTGCTGGCAACCTTAAAGTAAGACAGCTATATTCTGGTTTAAGTCGTTCTCCTGCTCCCTAAGCTCACTGAACAAACATGCTTTTGTAGGTTGCGGTGGCAGTATTGGTGTCGTGGTTGATCTTCCGGAACCCAATCTCTGCAATGAATGCAATTGGATGCGGAATCACTCTGGTTGGCTGCACTTTCTATGGCTACGTGAGGCATCTAATTTCGCAGCGGCAGGCTGCAGCCCCAGGGAACTTGCCGAGAAATCAAATGGAGATGCTTCCCCTTGTGGATGACAAGCAAGAAAAGGTTTAGCAGGCTGGCGTTTCTGCAGTGGAGGAGGTGCAATACAGACAGATGTATGCCCAGTGAAGACCGACAGTGGTGATAGGAAGGTTACTGGGCTCAAGACCGACAAGGTCGGGTGGTTGTTCGGGGATTCATGTAATTGGGAATCTCTTTCTTATAGCATCATTTCCTCACATATTTTGCTGGATATATCTGTTGCTAGCATCAGAACTGAATTCATTATTAGGAAGGTTGATTTGCTGTGTTCAAAAGCTGTAGCCTGCTCATCGTCCTGATGCTCTGCTCGATTTGTTGTGTTCTCAGTAGCATGGGTGCCTGTTGGAATGCTAGATGCTGCCCCATCTCCAAAGGGGCGTGTTTGGCCGCTATTGCCCATCGCCTGGTCCCGAAGAATTGTTAGCATGGTTTGCAGACAGACATCAGACATGCATTGTGAGTTTCAGTTAGGTGTATGTAGTTTCAGTGTTGACTGGGAAATTATATGCAATGTGAGTTCAGCCAGGTGGGATCGACCGATATGATCATGCGTATTAACTAGGAAAGTACATACATTGTGGTTGTGGACGTCGGCACATTGTGGCTTCAACAATTTGCCTAAACAAAGAACAAGAGGTTTCTCATCAAAGCCCTGTGGGGCGAAAAGAGAACTACGCACACGCCACAATTGTATTTGGATTTGGATGCTGAGGAGGTTTCTCGTCCATCACTCCCGGCCACTTGGTGCTGCCGGCGTGAGCACAGGATTTGCAGGACACCGGGCGATTCTCCTTGCTCCAGTCATCTGGAACTGTCAGGAAATACTTGCTCATGAATTTCCTGAACCTTTTCTTATACTCCCTGGGGGAAATCACCGTTGGCGATTCATTTTTGGGCACCACCAGGGACGTCTTCACCCATGTCTCCAGCTGCTTGTCCCAGGTATACTGTCTCAGATAGTCGATGATGCCAAACACAAGCTCATGCTTCTGCTTGTCCACCCCCACCAGCAGAGAGTAGTCCATAACATTGATCGACTGCAATAACAACTATTATATGTTGGCACATGTTTACTACCTATAGCAGACATAACATAATGGCTGATTAGGCAGTTCAAATCAAAGCCATACTTACAGTGAGAAAAGCCGTGTCATTCCAGATTGCCCGCTGCAAGAGATGCTTTGTTCTTCCACCAATATAGATTGGAGAAACGCGCATGTCATCCACAAAATTCTGATCCAAGTATACGGTGTCATGGTCATTTGAGTCAGAGACATGTCGTGAAAATATGGCGCCTTTCAGATCATATGTCCGTGATACATTGTGCCCAAACAGGATATTTTCCATAACCATCAGATCCATCTTAATCTCCTTGCCATGTCTTATTTGCTTGACCTGAAACAAAACAGGATACTCACTGTACAGTACAACAACATAGCCTTTAGTCCAAGCAAGTCGGGGTAGGCTAGAGATGAAACCCAATAAGCAAAGCTGGGGTAGGATACTTTTTTTTTAGGAAAAACTGGGGTAGGATACTCACTGTACAGTAAAAAAAAAAGGAAAACCTGCAATAACCATGTGAAATACCTGATAGATTCCTAGAATTTTGGCAAGGCAAGTTTGGCTCCCAGTGTCCAGAGAATGGTAAACATGCTTGAAGTAATCAGACGCAAATTTTATGAAGGACTCAAACTCTGTCTTCTTTATTTGCTTTATAATGAACCTGTCGTCCACTGTTTTTGCAAAGAAAGCCCTACTTTTTCCGCCTTGAGCATCCCACTTCTTGCAACGGCTCAAGGAAGTAATATATGCAAGCTCCGATGGGCAGCATTTCTTTCGAAGATTGTAGAACTGGTTAGAGTGTACACAGATTACTGAATATTTCCCTCTGAGAGCTACACTCCCATTGACAGATATTTCTGGATGGAGTGAGGACGGAAGAAGAGAACTATCATAGCTGGAGAGGTCGTCAGATGAAGTGGCTGCCTCAGAATCTGAAGATCCGGTAGACGACAAGGTAGACGACCAGGACGAAGAAGCAGAGGAACTTTCAGATACCGAGCTGTAAGACTTCTCCATTGTTTTGATGCGCTCTCCGGCCCTGTTGTCTGCTGGTTCACTCTCAGTGATGGCATCCAGTAAGTGACGACGCTCCTCAGATATAGCAAGAGCACGGGATATTATGCTGGATATCTCATCCTCTGATACACACAAGACATTGCCACCGGGACCTACTGTGAATTCCTCAGCAGATTGTTTATGTTTGTGCAAGGGAGATAGATGTGATGGACAATAGCGGTTAATGAGTTCGAACCTTTCCAGACATCCGACCTCAAGTTCCTTCCTGTAAGCCAATCTGGACTCAGGCAATGGGTTCCAAACCCAATCCCATTGGGAAAGTCTGAACTGCTGTGGAATACTCAATTGCTCTTGCTTTGGAGACATTGAGCGTGCAACTAGCTCATTGCTCTGCACGTCCAAACAATTTGAGATTCCAGAAAAATGCACTTCTGACCTATGTGCCTCTTCATTATGCTTATCCCATGCATTTTCATCAAGCAAATCAATCCCTGGTTCACTGAACTTCTCTGGCTCCAAGGACGCTTTTCTGCCCGTGCACTCAGCAATATCATCTACTTCTGCAACTACTGCAGTCTGCTCACCTGTAAATTCAGAAGTTTCCTTGACGCCAATTTCTATTCTCTCTTTTTCAGCAGATATGCACCTTAGAAGTTGATGCAGCCGGCGATCCCACACATATAATTCAAGCAGAAGATACTGATAGAGCCAATTCACATTAAGAATCTCATGCACAGAGCTTGGTACAGTTCCATCAACAGCCTGTGCTAGAGTACACTGCACAATGATAAAGATAAGCGGTGAAATGTTAATTACCAGAAATCCAGAGCCAATTAATTGGAGTAACAGATGTAAGGGCTACCAGGGGGGAAAAGGCTTGGAAGGTTTACCATGAACTCAGACTTCTCTTTAATTAACAAATCTTCAAGTTGAGAGAACTCTTTAATAGGAATGAAGGCGCCACTGTAGATTTCCATATCAGAAACCTGATCCTTCAGGTCCTGTAGTAACCCTGTGACTTCAGAGAAAAGCATAACTCCTCGAGCAAGAACCTTAAAAAAAAAAGGCAAGAGGCATTAGACTCCACTAAGTATTGTTCACAAAATAAGCATGCCACAGAGACCAGCAATTGATACATACATTTCTTACCTCCTGCCCGTACCACTCATGAGTACTGGGGTTGTGAAACTCAAGAGTATGCTGCGGTTTGCAGGCAGTGTAAATTTCAACTGATGAATACTGGAACATTGCAACTTTGGAACCCAGCCTGAAGTTGACAGATACCAAACAAAAGGGGGCACAGCTTCACTACACATACAGTGGAAGAAAAAATAGCGTCTGAAATGATCTGTAATTGATGCTATAAGGTTCTTGGGCTTACCCAAAAAAACGCAGACAATCCTTATTCAGGGAATGTCCACACATGGATAGCCTTCTAGCAGTGGAATGGCTTGAAAAACTTAGTTCAAGGAACTTCCCAAACGAGAGATAGTGTGCTTCAGTTGACATTAGCACCCTTCGTGATGATCTGGAGATCCCACTTTCATGCTCACATTTTAGACATCTAGTCCACATCCATATTTTTCCTTCTGATTCACCAGGTAAACGATATTTAGGCAAATGCTTCACAAGAACAGTCAGATTTCCGTTGCGGTGAGTGTATGAGTACATGTGAGCCTCGGGAGGTTCTCCACATGAGGAACAGCTGAGATTCTGCTACGCATACAGAAAACATGAATTATTTTTTTTCGAGAACACGCAGGAGAGATATGTATCATTAATTTATTAATTTAAGAAGATAGTAACATTACAACGCGGGCCATTAGTCGGACGCTCACACACAGCTTGTTACATGAAAGATGGATTAAAACGCTAACAAGCAACAACAACCGAAAGAAAACATGAATTATGTAGATATTCTTCAAATCAAGGCGGACAAGTTTTTGTATGACCATACTATAAGGATATATCAGTAAATAAATGGAAGAAAGAAGGTGTTTGCTTCTAGGTATCGGATTATGCAGCTGCCAGAAGAAGATCAGTAGACATAACTTAGGGCATGTTATGGAACAACTTCTGCTTATAGATCATAGCTCATAAGCTAAACGTTTTGCCAAACACCTCAAAAGAGATAGCTTATGTCCATAAGCTGTTTTTCATTTTGCACTAGGAGAAGCTGTTTTTGCAAAAGGTGAAAATGGTAGCTTTTTATAGCTTATCCTCCTGAGAATCTGATGGATAAACTGTTTTGTCAAATGGTTCTACAAGATAAGCCAGATAATTCGGAATAAGCTAGAGAATCTATTTTAACTCATAATCCAGTGCAAAAGCTGCTTTTTTGCATAATCAAAGGGTAACGATGTTACCTGATTCTGCAAAATGTCTTGCAAATAGTGTCCTAAGGAGACGTCAAAATTTCCATAGTACTTTATACGGGATAGATGGCTCTGCTCGCATATAACCTGCTTCGTGATACATTGGCTTGACAACAGAATAAGTATGCTCTGTGACTCCAAGATATCATCCACCTCATCTATATCTGAGGTCTTGTCTCCGCTAATGTAGCTGGTGCTTTGTTGTTCCCCACTAACTGCATGATCGTGCAATGTCATTTTTTCATTGCTTTCAGTGGGTGCTTGATTCCAGGGATCGCTCAAGTGACCCAAATTCTCATAAGAACCATCACTCGGCATAATATGTAAACCATAACTTGTCATGTCTTGGCTGTATTGAAGATCGTCTTCATTCTCAGTTTCCTCTTGAGAAGAAGTGACTGGTAAATAAATATTTTGATGACGGAATATATCAATGGATCTTCTCGGTGATCCTGAGACCGATGATGCTAGTATTTCAGGAGGAATTTCTTGTTTAGAATCATAATAGATGACTGGACCCTCTGGGGGCTCATCATTAGGGACAAATGGATTTAGATCTTGGATTTTTGTTGGAGAAATAGTAACTGTCTTGGCATCATTATCTTTAGGGCCGACAAGGTGAGAACCAATAGAAGGAGCAGAGATTATGCGATGGACTACAGGTGATTCCGCCTTGGTACTGACAACTTTGGAAGCATTCTTATTATTCAATAATACTCTCTGATCTTCGAAGAAGGATGTCTCAAGAACAAGGTGGTATGCGGCAAACACTGTGTAGTGCATGACTTGCTTGACCTTCTTAAGTTCTTCACTATTTGCTCCCCGTAGCAATATCTGCAGACAAAACAAGCAGTCGAGGAGCAGAGGCTCTGCTCGTCGGTGATCTTCATTCATAATAAGGAGATACAGAAATTAAAGGTGTCGTTGATCTTAATTAGCAGTAGAAGTGAACATGGCAGTGCAGACTCACCGTGCATCCCAAGGGCTTGTGAAAGCCTTCCAGGAACATTAGTGTTTTGGATTGTCTGATCTTTCCAGCTTGGACGGTAGTACTATGGTTGTGCTCCTCGAGAACTTTGTCGATATGGAAGTAGTCACACTGCCTCAACTTTGGCTTACGACTTAGGACCTCGGAAAAGGAGAGTATGGGTGAGCCAGAGAAGCAGGCGATCTTCTGCAGACGGTTGAGCTTCATGTCAAGGATGAGAGTGACCCCTTGCTTGAGAAGAAGCTCCTGTATGTCGCGCGAAACTGTTTTCTCGACCATGATAACATTTGGCCTGCAGATGTCCATCATTTTGCAGACAGACTTGTCCAGATGGTCTTTTTCCTGCTCTATGGAACTGAAGGATGAGAAAGCAATATTATCAGAATCGCCGAGGACTCCTCTGAGAAGCAGCAGCCTGGGACTGTGGCACCTGGTGGGCATGTGCTTGTGGGCGGCATTCTTCTTGAAGACTAAGCCCCTGATGACCTCGCTGCATGCAGATGCAGTAGTAATTAATAAGTAGTGCACAATCAATTAGTTAACAATGCAGTCCTGTCCTCCTGCCAGCATCAGCATGCATGTAATAATTAATTAAGCAAGTAAGTAATTACCTTTGGCGCCGCGTACCAGATGCTAGGCACTTGACCTTGACGTAAGAGGAAGGGTCCATGTCGTTGCCCGAGGCGCCGTCGTCAGGCCTGATAACAAGGGCGGCTTCCCATGACAAGGAGGTGACGATATCGAGCCAGCCAGCGGGGATGCCGCCGGCCGACTCTAGAAAGCGAGCGGCGAGCATCTTGAGCTGACCGTTCATGGCTCTGACCATGGCTTTCTGCCGCTCCTCCGCCCTCCGATCATGGCTTTCTTCTTCTTCTTCATCTCTAGTAGCAGTAGCGTACTCATCCGCCGCCGCCGCCGCCGCCATCATGTCAGCTGCTGCCTCATCTGCAGGCGGTATCCAGATGGCGTCGTCGTCGTCGTCCCTCTCCCTGTTCACAACAGGACGTACAAGATCGAGACTGATCGATGATATATCGGAGCTAACTAGGGTATTTATGTATATATGTACCTTGTTGTGTACTGCGGCAGCAGGATCATGGCTCCAAATCCTTCCAACAGCAAGTTGGACGTCGTCCAGACTGGAAGATGACCGACCGGCCGCTAGCACAACACAAGGCCGGCCGGGAGGCAGGGATGAAATGAAATATATATACTCCAGCTAGGATCGGAGGAGTGGGTGTGTTGGACTCTCTCGACATCACGAGGGATTGATTACTTTATTGTTATTATGGTTGATTACTGAGCCAACTACTAGGAACGAATGCATTCTTCATGTATTCTTGCGTGCAATTGTGGTCATCCATGCATGGTGACACGTACATGCATTGCATACTCCTCCATCAGGCAGATATATGTCCACCTAATTGAGTATACACGGATGCGTATCGGATGATATATTAATTCTATAAGCAAAAAAAAAAGGCCTGGTGGGGGATAAGATCGATCAAAACTCGGCGGCGAGCAACGAATTATTGCCTTTGCTGAGGTGGCAATGTCGCAATGGTCACACCAGATTCCACATATCATTATCATCAAAATAATTATTATTATGTCATATTATTAAGTTCCAACATATATATAGTATTTATTTTTCCTACGTTGGCCGGTCTGTCGGTCGGTCTCGGTCAGATAGAACAATCCAATTCTAATTATTACTACTGCTAGTTCTAGTGATTGTCTTGGTGGACAGGGTTCTTGCACAGACCTGGCATATGTCAATCCAAATCCAAGTTATTGTTGATCTGATGGCCAAATTTTGATATCAAGATCCCTGGCATTGTATCTTCTCTTTTTTTTTTGCATTACTTTGGTACATAATTTCTGTTGTCGAGGTAACCCAACGAGATAACTAGTTATCATGAATGGATGACTTGTCTATCTCATCATTCATTGTATATACTCGACGACCTCCGTGTGCACGCGCCACCTGGAACGAGAACAATCATGCAATTCCCCGTCCCTATTCCCGCCCGACCTAAGACACCAGTTAATTTCTATATATCCATATCATATATATGTAAACTACCTGCATAGTTCTTGAAACTAAATTATCATCTAATCTCGTATTTTCTCTCTCATTTCTTGCTTCTTTACTCTCCCTACTATCTTGTTTCTTTCTTGTTCTCATGTAGACATAGTTTCTTAGGTAAGACATATGTTTATCTCTTCCCTCTTTAATTACTTGGTCACATCATCCACCGCTAGAAAAACCTATATTCGTCCACCACATATAAGTACCGGTTGCTTAAAATCTAGTACTAATGCCAGTTTACTACCGGTCGATAACCACATTACCCTCTGGTAGACCTGAACATTTTGCGGGTCGGGCCCAATTCGGCGGGCCGAGAAAAAACCCAGTTTATTTCGGGCCGAAAATTTGTGCACGCGTCCATCCCATGGGCAAGTTCGGGCCATATTTTCGGGCCGGGCTTGGGGCGAGCCATGGGCGGGCTCAGGCTTCCCGTCCTTTTTAAGTTGAAAAATAAATTAAGTTAATCATTCGGGCGGGCTTAGGCCGGCCCAAATTTTTTCGGGCTTGATTTTCGCTGCCAGTGCCATCCCATTAGAAGGAGTAGGCCAAAACTCACCAGGCTCGGGTCAGGCCCACGGGTCGGGCCACAAATGCTCAGGTCTACCCTCCGATAGGGATGAAAACCGATTAGATTCGAACGAATATGTACAGATACGAATACTGATATATTTTTTTTACCGGATCGGATTCGGATACGGAAAGTATAAAATATGTTGGATATGTTTGGGATATTAATATACATTACGTATATACAATAGATATTCAATTTTGAGTAAAGTACGTCACCGGTCCTTAAATTTGTTCCGTTATGTCATCCCGGTCCCTAAACTCACAAATCGACCAGGTAGGTCCTCAAACTTGTTTAGCTGTGCCATCTCGGTCCCTAAACTTATGAACTACCCGTTTAGGTCCTCAAACTTGTTCACTTGTGTCATTCAGATCCTTAAACTTAATTTCTACTATCATATGTTTATAGAGTTTGAAACTTAAAATTTAAAATTAAATTTTAGGATAAAAATTACTTTAAACGAAAAAAATTTTAACTATAAAGTTGTAGATCGTGTCAAGGGTTATAATTTTGGTACAAATTTTGTCTTCATTCGAGTTCATATGAAAAAGTTACGAGTAATGTTTTGATACGAAGTTTTTATATCGTCATATTTTGACTCATATTAGACTAAAAACTAAGTTTAAGGACCAGGATGACACAAGTGAACAAGTTTGAGGACCTGTCTACAAGTTTAGGGACGGATGACACAACTGAACAAGTTTGAGGACCTAAACGGTCGATTTTTGCGAGTTTAGGGACCGGGATGACACATTAATACAAGTTTAGGGACCGGTGATGTATTTTACTCTTCAATTTTGGTTACGCGGATACGGATACGGATGAATATTGATTGTCCTGGATTCGAATACCAGTTTGTAACACCAACCGATACTAAATTCCACCATTTAGTACCGGGTGGTGCTAAAATCCAGTACTACATGGTCTGGGGGGCGAGGCACCCTGCGTATTTAGTACCGGATTATAACACCACCAGATACTAATAAATATTGACATTTAAGTACCGGTTGGTATTATGAGCCGATATTAAATGATCATTTAATACCGGGTGGTGTTATGATCGGTACTAAATGGTCCATCTTGTGTTACTTCAAAAGGATAGCATCCCACATTTAGTCACATATGCTTTATGAGTGGGATGGGAATGGGATGGTAGTATGTTCGTGAGGCTCGATGTCGTGGGTTCGAGCGCCCATGGGCGCACGGGGGCTTCGTGGTTGATTATTTGTTTTGACCCGGTACAAATGAAGGGTTCTCTAGTAGTTATTGCTTACGTGGTAGGATATTTAATATGGAAACCATCATAATTGATGGGTTGAGAATGACCTGAGTGTGTATGTATCAGATTGGTCTCGGGTCAGCACATCAATGATCATTAATCCACTTAAGAAATTAAAGGGTTGGGCGTGCATTTAATTTAAATTATATACAAGGAGTCTGGTTTGAGGTGACGAGGGATCTGGGCGAGGCTTCGGTGGACCTAAATAAGAATGCTTGTAGTAAGGAAAATCATTTTTGCAGAGTCACTACTCACTACCATAATAATGGTTTAGTCCATTTGCTATCGAACTTATTACATATCACCACCAGCTAGCTTCTCCATTCATTTTATTTCACAGAAGGATTTTGTATAGTACCTTGTATATAATTTTTGAGAATGATGCATTTTCTAGTCATTCAATTAATTCAGGCGTGTTTGCTACCTTTTCAGTTTTCACAATGATGTACTAGTACCATCATCATTCAAATTGGTCGTCGTACAATGCTCTTAGACTAATACAATAATTAAATTTAGCTTACTCTGCCCTAAATGTAACTTGCACCGAATTTATAGGAAAAATAACACAAGCATTATTTTAAATATCCATATAATTTCATTAAATCCATTGTAAAATATATTTTCATAGTGCATGTAATTGGTTATAGACATTAGTTCAGTACTCTTTCTAGCTAAAATATGGTCAAAATTAAATCACTTTGGTTTGAAATAAATTTGAGGTGAACTATGATATGGGATGCAGATATAGTAGTTAGTTAGTTAGCTAGCTAGCTAGCTAGCTAGCAAAGGATAAATATATCCACGTGCATATATTAGTTCCTCGTTAATTAAGTTGGCTTTGAGTCTCGGTTGTTCTCTTAAATACTCCTTTCGTTCCAAATTATTAGTTATCCTAGTTTTTTACTAGATTCATTGAAGGTGATATGAATCTAGGCAAGTATATGTCTAGGTTTATAAAAAATGTCATGAATCTAGACACTCAAAATAGCATCTAGAATGACTAATAATTTGAAACGGAGGAAGTAATGATGTGTCGAGCACGTGAGATCAACAGTCAAAGAGGAATTTGCCTTGGTTATACATAGAGCGAAGATTGCATATCTTCCTAGTATAAAAACTCGTGGCTATAAAACCTGGTATAACTTTCCTTTACATTTTCAGTAAATATGTACAATATTTTCTTTTTATTACAATATATATTATTTTATAAAATATTAATATATAACCAGTAGGGCTCCCAACCCTCCTATTTTATAAAAAAATAATGATGTGTCAAAAACAAAACATGACATGGACTATTCGTCGTTGCATAGTATCGACGGGTTGTGCAAGGGGTACGCACACTGACCAATGCTGATCTCAGAGCTTGCATGGCTACGGCGAAGTTCGAGAGGACAAGACACGAGGTTTATACCGCTTCAGAATGAATCTCACGTCTAGTTCGGGAGTGGAGAATGTATTGCACCCTTGGTTGGGTTACAGCATGGGCTGGTTCAGACCCTTGGAGGCGAAAGTGTGTCAGCGTTGTTGGGGGAAAGGGTGGCCGGCCCATGCGCCAAGAGAGGAAGCGGTCGTCCCAAGGAGAAAGGGCCGCCCATGGACACGATCGATCCACCAAACTGCTCAACGAGGCTGGCCCAACAGGTGGCAAGGCCCGTCATGGTCGTGACCGATAAGGCCTCTGGACAGGAGGGATGCCATGTAAGCCCTAAGGGAGACTCGGCTCACCCTAAAGAGGAAGGGACACAACCGTCTTTTCACGACAGGATCGACCCAAACCGACATATATCCCAACAGAGGAATAGGGACAGGACACATACATCACATCATCTAGTCACTCGGTCCCTAGAAGCCCACAAAACACTGTTTGGGCTATTGTAACCACCAACAAGCGTCTAAAGATCGGATCCCCCCTCGTAGGGGGGTGGCCTCCCTTTTATAGTCGAAGGGAAGGTCTTGTTACATGAAGTAGAGTGAAAAGGGATTGAGAGGATGGTGAGGTCGGAGCCCATCAACCCCGTCTTCAATGATTCGCCCGGGGCTCTTTTCCGACCCTCCGCTTGCCGCCATGTTGTGGCGTACTCGCCATCTTTCTGGCCCCGCTTGATCCTATGCGACGTGCGCTGCCCGCACGTCTCGGGTGGCCGTATCGCGACGTGGGAGCCTGGGCAACTATCCCACCGTACTTTGGCTGCCGACGGTGGGCGGGCGTTGCCCACGGGACCCGGCGGTTCCCCTTACAGTGCCGCCCTGTTCCTAGCGTAGGGAGTCGGTGCACATAGTGCCACCATGTTGAGACGTGCGCTACCCGCGTGAACCGGAAGTCCCCCGCATAGTGATGCCATGTTCTTGGCGGTGGGAGGTGGTGCGCACAGTGCGTCACTGTTGGGGGATGCGCCCATCTCGTCGTGGGATACATCTGCTCGGGGGAGATTTCATTAGGTGGACAATGCTCCTTTCATGGGAGCTTTGGCGGGGCCCGCGCTCCGCCCTAAAGTGCAGGCGTATTTCCCTCGGTCCGTGTCTGTAAGCGCGTGACATATGTGTTGGTACACAGATAACCGTGTCCCTCTCATAGAAAACGTCAAGTTACCACCAACTTTTTGAACTAAACAATCATGACGTACCAGTACCTCCGTTTACATGCCTAAATATTAGTTTGTAATGAATTGAGTGGATGTTGAAGCCACGGAACCAAAAGTCAAACAAAACAAGCCTGGGAACTTGAATTCCACCTACCATGCAGCATGGTGGTGTTTGGTTTTGGTTTTGGAGCCAAAATGTTCGAAGGAAGCTGGAGGAGGGAGGGCTTGTGTGTGGCGGTGGCGTGGCTCGGCTCCTGAGGGTCCGGTCCCGAAAGGAAGGCGAGCGAGTCGAGTCGTCATCCTCCTCTCTTCGCTTCCCCTGCCTTGCCTTGTTGCTGCTGCCTGCTCTTCGCTCCGCTCCGCTCCGCTCCGCTCCCCTCCCCTTCCCTCCCCGGCCGCCGGGCCCCGAGAGACTGAGGCCGCTGCTTGCCCCGCCTCACCTCCGCCGCCAGCAGCCCTAGAGTGAGTGAGACTAGAGAGCTCGCACGCCCAGCCCGGGCTAGCTGTCGCACGCACCCGCCTCGGATCTCGATTTGCTCCCCATTTCTCTCGATCCCGCTCCGAATTCCCTCGATCTCTCCCAATTCACCTCAGGTAACCCTTCCTCGACTCACTGGAATGAATGGATCTCATCTCACATTCTGCTGCTACTAGTAGCCTCATGTCAATGATTTTTTTTTTTGCGCGTATAATAATAATAATGTATATAGCAGCAGCATGGCCGCCGGCGGAGGAGGAGGAGACGACATGATGCTCGGCTTCAAGGAGGACGACGCCATGCGCTTCATCTTCGGCGAGGACATCGTCGGAATGGATGACCCCGGCGCCTTCGACAGATCCCTCATGGAGCTTCAGGTCTTCAAGGAGGTCTTCTGCGGGCCCACCGACACGCCCACTGCTTCTGAGCCTCAGCCGGCGACCCTCGCTGCCGTGCCCCAGGAGCACGCCCAGCCACACGGGCCCGACCTAGATGCCGCCGCTTACGGATTCATGGGTTACCTGCAGCCCGACCAACACCGCTTCCCCGCTACCACCACCACTCTGGAAGACACGCCTCAAGGTGTCACGTGCAATGCAGTCGGCCTGGGTAGCAGCACCACCACTAGCGCGGTTGATGACCCAATGCCTTCCTACATGGAAGCCCTAGCCGAGATCTCTCAGTTCCAAAGTGCCACCACTCTTCTTTCAGACCCCTTTTTGCATCACTGGCTCCAGGATCAGCAGCACTACCCCTCCTTCACCTACGATCAAGACCAGGGGGACGACGCTGCTTATCCCCTGCACACAACCTTAAAGGATTTGTCCGATACAGGGGGCGTAGAGCAGCATCCATTTTATCGCGAACAAGCTCATGGTACTCCAGCGCTACCTCAGCAGTCCCAATTTTGGTTCAGCCCTACTCAGCTCACCGAAACCGAGGCCATTTGCCAGAACGGCACACCTGACGTCAATGTTAGTTCCCTGGATGAAATTGATCTTCTTGGAGGCAGCAGCAGCGTACAATCTGGCTCCGCTACTGCTGTTTCCAAGAAGGCTCTCGGCAGAGATATTCCTGACCAGCTGGAAGCGCATGCACATCGCCTTTTCAAGGATGCTGGATGGACCATTAAGCCACGGAAAAGGAACGACAGGGCTAAGATGGCATCCTACTTCACAGCTCCAAACAGGGAGGTGGTTCATACCTCGCTGACTCAGGCTTGGAAGTTTTGCGGCAACAAGTTATACGAAGCTTCCACAGATTCAGAAAGGGGAAGGTACCCAAAGGAGTGGTCCGGTGTTGACGCATTCTGGAAGGACCTTACAGATACAATGGCCTATGTTGATAGGATGCTTGCAAACCAGCAAAATGCACTAACGCTTCTTCAGCGCTGGCAGATTTTGGATCCTTTTATAGCTGTCGTCTTCATCAGTAGGAAAATCACTGCTCTGCAGCAACATAAAACTCTTAGAGCTGTCAACAGTACAACTTTTGTTCTTGATGGCAGCACATATATGTCATCAGAAAGTAAGACCATGCACAAAGCCAGTGATCTCTTGGCTGGCTGTATGATTCAGTCTACTCCATGGATCACAGACTCTGATTGCAGCACACTTGCAACTGAGAGCTACAACGGGCACCAATCTTTACACAGCTGTCATGATGCGGAAGACGGCAATAATAGGGATATGAATCCGAAACTTTGCCGGAATGAGAGTCTGAATTACAATGCAAGTGACCAAACAAAACATCATGTCTACACAGGTGATGATAGAGGACAAACCTATGCTCAAACAAAGGCTGTTAGTAGCTCTGTAAAAAAGACAAAGAAGAAATCTAAAGGGATGTTTGATATGGATGCAACTGGACTGGATGGGTTGTGTTCTCAAAGCACTGCCACTAAGCAACCTAGTATGGAAAGTGTTTTTAACCATGGGACCAATGTAGCAACCATGGACATGTCCGCCACAGGAATCATCAATGCCCCTGAGGAATATGGTCTGCACTCAGGTGTTGATACACTGAAAAATTATATGAAAGCTGAATCGAAATCAGAAAAGCTTTATGAAGATGACCAAAACAATAAATTTGGCATGCTCCTGTCTTCAGAGGGTATGCAACTGAACATGCCACAGACTGGGAGGAGGACTGAAGTACTAAGGGATTGCAATACATTCTCAGAAACCCACTGTATTGCAAGGGACCCACAGTCAGATGCCACAGTGTCCTTCTCTGATGACAAGGCCCAGGAAAAGATAACCTCATCCCATGGACAATTTTCTGAAGATTCACAAGTTGGTCCAACAGGCAATCCTGTTCTTGCTGAATCTTCCCATGAACACAGTGCTGCTGTTCTGGAAACTGATCCAACTTGTGACTCACGAACCTGCAAGACGGCGACTGCTAAAATGAAACCTAAAGGTTGGGAGAAGTACATGAAGAAAAGACCTCGTGAATTGCGAATCAGTGATGAGGACCTTTTGATGACAGCTGTAGTGAAAAACAAGGATCTTGTCTGCTGCCATAAATTTGCTGCAGGCTTTTCAGGTGCAAAGAACTTTAAGAAGCTTAAAAGCCACAAGAAATGTAACAAACTACAACTTAAAACTGGAAAAGCTGGCACAAACCTATTGGGTGGGAAGAGAGTATGTTTGGCCCGGAAAACTGTCATCTGCTGGCTGATTGCCACTGGCTTTCTGACTGTAAAAGATGTGATACAATACCGGGATCCTTTGAACAATAGAGTTGTAAAGGATGGTCTGGTTACCTGGGAAGGCATTGTTTGCAATTGTTGCAAAAAAACCTTATCTGTATCAGATTTCATGGTTCATGCTGGCTGTAGTAACCCAAAGTCCTCACTCGGCCTCTTTCTAGAGTCTGGCAAGTCATACACTTTGTGCCAGGTTGAGGCTTGGTCTGCTGAATTTATGAGCAGAAGAAGCAATGCATGTGGTAGAAAAGTTGAGGCGATAGATGAAAATGATGACACCTGTGGTTTCTGTGGAGATGGTGGCGAATTACTTTGCTGTGACAACTGCCCATCAACTTATCATCAAGCTTGCTTGTCTGCTAAGGTATTTAGTTTTCCCATGTGTGCCTTAATGTTGCAATGTTTTGTACCAGAAAATCCATATCTGTATCAAATTGAATTGATTAGTACTTAATCTATATATGATGGTTCCTTATTTTTGCTTCTTCCTTTACAAATGCAGGAACTTCCAGAAGGTAGTTGGTACTGTCATAATTGCACCTGTCAGATTTGTGGGAGGCCAGTTAGTGAAAAGGAGGTTTCGACATTCTCAGCTATTTTCAAATGTTCACAATGTGGAGAAGCATGTAAAACTTTATCACCCTCACTTTTGTCTTGTCACTTGCATCATTCCTTGTACAGTGCTATTGTCTTATATAGCGTTTAATGCTGCAGTAGCTGAGAGCTGGTTCGATAGTTATTATATTAAATTTGCTGTCTAACATCAATAATCATTATTTTGTTTATGAAACAATTTTCATTAGCCCGCGATTATCAAGATAAGGCCCATTTGATAAAACATAGCTCCTTCCAGAAGTTGATTTCTCAGCTCTTACAGAGGCTGTTTCAGAGGGGCTCCAATTTCTCAGTACAAGAGAGCTTATGCTTTAAATAAGAGGCCCTCTAGTTGGGTTATATGGTATTGAATTGTAACTAAGCTTCCAGCAAGCATAGAGCTGAAGCAGAAACCCCTCGCAAGACACAAGAAGAAAAACTATTGAGTGATTTCATACCTTATTACTTATCCAATCTTCAGCTCTTCATTGTTCATCGCCGATAAATTTTTCCGATGATGTTATCGGTGAATTCTATTTGACATACTTTTGTTTTTGTTGGCAGACCATGATACTTGCATTGAGCAAGAGAAGCTACCTTTCGAGGGTCAAATATGTGACACATGGTTTTGTGGGGAAAATTGTAAAGAGGTAAGTGTTTATTTAACTTTCTTTGTCCAGATGATGTTGAACTTTGTGATATGCTTTAGTCAATATAGTCCACTTGTAATTTATGATGCTTGTCAAAGTTTTCATTTCTGTGACTCTGTTCATTAGTCATGGTTTCATGGACATAACAGACGTGATATGTTAGCGTCAAGGACTGACTGACCCTCATGCTGTCGTGCATGTATGTTGTCTGGATCGCAATAATCAAACCTACCCAGATGAAAATTTTGTTAGCCTCTTGGATCGCTTGTTTTCCTAATCCTGAAAGTCAGATGCCAATTTTTTATTGACATCTAGGATAGAAGTAATCAGTATCCCATGGAACACTAGATATATTATTTGCCACCACTCTTTGCGCCAGTGGCAAAGAACCATCATGGCAGGAAGCCCTAGCTTGGCAGCCAGAGGGGGCAAGTAGCCTGCACATTTTGATATCCGCACTACAAGTAGGAACTTTGATTGCTTGAAGATCGATCGACTCCGCCAAACCTGAGTTTTTATCCATCCTCTGCCACTTCTTTGTGCACGAAACATACTCTGGGTCTTGGTTCCAGATATCTTTTTTGTTTCATTTCTTCATTCTCTTTCCTATTAACGTGTTCTTTCCTTACTGTTAACAGATATTCATAGGACTACGCAGTCATGTCGGAACAGATAATATTCTTGACAATGGGCTTTCATGGTCGATTTTGAGATGCAACAGTGATGGGCAGAAGCTACATTCTGTTCAGAGGATTGCCTATTTGGCAGAATGTAATACGAAATTGGCAGTGGCTCTTACTCTATTGGAGGAATGTTTCATTCGTATGGTGGATCCTAGAACTGGTGTGGACATGATACCTCATGTCTTATACAACAAAGGGTAAGTTTCCCTATCTTTAATTTTATTTTAGCCATTACTTCAATACATTTTCCTTTATTTTTATATATTTCCTTGTGCAATATGAGAAGCACAAGGCTAGGACATCAAACCTTAATGATGCATATATACAATTATATACATGTTAGCATGAATGGCGATACTCTGGGGATTGATCTCTTCGTGTTTTACTGGCATTGAACTAAAATTGTGGCATGCTAAAGTACAGAAGATAGTCTTTACCTCTGTGGGATGTTCAGTTAATTAGCTGAATGCGTAGCTAGTTTAGAAATTTTCTGGTCAAATGTATATCAATTGATATAGGTCTGATTTTTATATTACAAAGGAAATTTGAATGTGCATAGATAAATTTACTGAGAAATTTTAGTTTTACTGACATTGAAAATTTGAAATATTTAACACTTCTTATCAGATCAAACTTCGCTCGTATGGATTATGAGGGATTCTGTACTGTAATCTTGGAGAAAGGCGATGAAATTTTGTGTGTGGCTTCAATCAGGTAAATTACTTTTGTTAATCAGGTCATTTTATCCTCAAATACGCAGGAGAGCTCCACATATTTGTGTTAAGAAGAGAATTAGACATCCAAATACATGTGGGTGCCACATAAATAAGTTTTTTTTATTGGTTGTTAACCAGGTCTTTGTGAAACATTGGACATACTTTTCTGTTGGAAGTACTATTTTACTGAATTTATTCTTGTTTTCTCAACCCACTTGCTTGGTGCTAGTTTTTTTTTTGCCTTTATCAGTTTAATAATTATTACAACTAAAAAATTTCTTATTTTAAGCTTAGCAAAAAGTGTAAATTACCCCCCTTATAGAAGTGTAGATTACTCCCTTAACCTGTTAAATAGTGTATTTTTAACCTTAAGCTCTCTAAATCGTGGAGATTACCCCCTTATGACCACTACATTGTTGATTAATTCGGTTTTTCCTCTCGAAGTGCCATGTAATCGTCAGATAATTAAACTAACTACTACGTGATACTTGTCTACCATATGTTTTGTCATGCCTGATTTGTGCAAGTGTAATGCTTGACCTATTGGCTTATTCTAATGTGCTTATGATGCTGAAACTTCAGATTTATTGGTATTTTTTTGTTGCTTGACATTTGAGGCTTATTACTAAGCTTACAACAGACAACATGTTTTATTCAATGCCCATGTCCATGATATCTGCATCCACCATTCCCTCGTAGCCTAGCAGGGGTAATCTCTATGGTTGCATTACACGAGGAAAAATTAGCACCAAGGTTTAGCAGGGGGTAATATCCACAGTTTAGAGAGTTTGGGGGTTAAAAGTACACCATTTGACAGTTTGGGGGCTTACCTACACTTCTGTCATAGCTTAAGGGGGTAATCTGGACTTTTTCCTTAAGCTTATGGATTGTTAGCTATTGGAAAATTTTTCACATAACTGAAAGTACGATAGTAAATAACCGTAAACAGTAATAATAAAGAAGGGCAATTTGTTTCTTCCAGTTTCGTTGAGAATATACTAAAGAAATATTCACTTCTTTCTCATGCAGAGTACATGGAACTAAAGCGGCTGAGCTGCCTTTTATTGCTACTTCTGTAGACTATCGACGCCAAGGGATGTGCCGTATACTAATGAACATCATTGAAAAGGTACACTGGATTGGGAAAACAGACAAAATTGTGCAACCGTAACGATACAAGATATGGCTTTCATGATTGTGTACCACGATAACTTCCTTTCATAGGATAGGAATTCAGCACAATAGATGTTAATATATAATTTTCGTCTATCTAAATAATTACCAGATCCATTCTTTGCTGATACCTATTATAGTAAAATCAAGAAGTTTCTTACAGAGTCAATGTTCTTTTTAAAGTTATTGCTAATAACTTTTGTCTACATATTGATTTGCCCCCCTTTCCTCTAATGCAGATGCTGAGATCATTTAATGTTAAGATGTTGGTCCTTTCTGCCATACCAGAGTTGGTTAGCACGTGGGTGTCAGGATTTGGCTTCAAACCTATTGAAGATGTTGAAAGGAAACAACTCCATAATGTAAACTTAATGTTGTTTCCTGGAACATCCCTACTAACAAAGAGATTTGATGGATTTATTACGGCAACAAAACCAGGTTGGTCATCTGCCTGCTTTCCAGCCACATTTGCCCCTTCCGTTTTATTAATTTGAACAAATCAGTATAATGTACTTCTTCGATTTGCTTGTGCCTAGAGTACTCAAAATTTCGAAACTACGCAGGTGATGAAAAGGATTTACATGAAGTTTCTGGATTGCCTAATGGTAAGTTTACGCCTAATGGGAAATCAAGGGATCATTTTGAACTCCATGACCTTGACTTGTCCGGGAAAGAGTTTAAAGCCGAGATATCAATGAGTAGTCCATTCAGAACACTGAAACATGAATGTGGTTCAGGAACATGGTTTCAATCTACTAAGGTTTGATCCACTAACTCTATAATACTTTATAAGCTTTTCTTTATATCACTTGAAAGAAAAGGGCAAATGTTTCATATCAAATATTATGGTCTCGTTAACCTGTATGCAACTTTGAGCTTTGCACTTTCAGTTGCACTGATTTATTGGTAATGTCTGTGAGGTTTGTGCATGCTTAAGTCCATATATAGTTTAGGGTTTAGATAGTTTGATGGTCAAGAATACCCTGTTTTGGAGTTGAATGGACAAAATCAAACTCTAGTAATAGTTGGATGGCAAAAAATGGAGTTTATCCTTTTAGTTACTAGCAAAGACGCACGTGCGACACGCACTCGATACAAAGAGTATATATGATTGGCAGGTAAGAAACAGGAGATATGAAAACTATTAATTTTTGGCGGAAACATTTTTTTAACTCGCAATTTTGTCTTTGTCCCCTCTCTTGGCGCTGTGATTTTGATAAGAAACTTGTTCTATGATTAGCAATAAATCATCGAGACTTGTGCACATAGCTCATGTAGCCATCCCATCATCATCAGGTGTTTGACCGACCTTGCAAAGTCACATAACGATGGCAGCAACAAATCCAATCCCCTAAAACTCGCTGTAAACGGAAACATTAGGAAGGTGCTGATAAACTTGCTCCCTAAATTATTAATTTTTTTTTACGACAAAACTAATATTAGACATCTCCAAATCTGCAGAAATCGTTGTACTTGCATGAAAGTGTCTGTGATTTTGAGGCAATGAAATAAGACCACTGGAAATTATTCAAACAAATTATGGAATAATTTCGTATGTTCATCTTGTATTAATAAAGCTGCATCATGGTACACAGCACATCGTTGGCTACACAAAACCCAAGATTATTCCCAGTACAACAACAGTTAGGAAACAAAGAAGAAGAAAAAGGTGTAGAGCTAGAGCAACAGTAATTCACAGATTTCAATATTTGTTTCCAGAAATTACAGGAAGGAAACAAAGAATTGATTTAGCGGGAAAGAAGATCGTAACCCAATAGACCTGGAGACTGGAGTTGAGTCTGAGGAGTCTTCGCCTTCTGTTCCTTGTCAGAAATCGACGGCGGTCACGATCGTGGGATTCCACTCCGAGTTTCCGACGATCTACGTGGCCTGACGGTCGAGCGGGAACAACGACGGACGACGGGACGAGCATGGCTCATGACGACGCCAGAGTCGGCGTTCTCGTGCTCCCGGTCGACATTCCCCCTCGACGTCCTCCTGGAGTCCTGGACTCCTGGTCTCATAGCTACTCCTCCGGGAAGGGCAAACGGGTGCTCCGCGGCCGAGGTCTTCCTGCACCGCCGCCGACGGATTCACAGCGTCGGAGCTGCAAGGCGGCGCGCTGAGCGCAGCGAGGATGTGGTGGCAGGTCCGTGTCGCATGTCTACTTCTCCGGGAGGCAAGCGACGTTGTGGTCGCGACTCACGTGCACCAGCCGAGCCATCGATTTTTTTCTGTTTTTTTTTAAAGGGGGTACGGTGGGCGGGTACAGAATCACGAGGTGACAAAATAATTTGACTTTTGGCAGAAACATTTTCTAAATACCAGTTTTAGTGAGTTTGACCTCTTTCCCACCTCCGTTGACCCTTACATGTAGGTCCAACGTGAGGGGTAAGGTGGGACTAAATTATGTGAGAAATGTTTTCAATTCTACTCGTTCTTTTATAGATAGATGTATGGGTCAAATCTTACTAGTTCTTTTAGCTGGAAGCATGTTGTATTAACTAATGAATTGTACACTGTACAGATAACTTATTCCTATATTATGTTCTGCAGGTAGCTGTTGGGGAAGTGTGATATTCTTATGCACTAAACATCTGGGTCCATGCTCTCCATCAGTAATGGTTGCTTTGTGTTGGCCAATTTTATCTTTCCCAGACCACAACTCAGCTTAATTGTGTATGCCAGCGTCTCTTTCAAGGTATTCTGTCACAGCATATATGCAATTTTTTGGTACCTGTATCCCTGTAGGTGTGGACGTCCGTGGTGTTTTTATACCCGGGGCCGCAACCATTGCCACCAGTGAGTGTTTTTATATGGTTGTTAGATAACATCAAGCGCTACCTCAGTATTCTTATAATCTTCCCTGCTGATTTGATATGTGAAAAGGCCAATACGAAAGCTCTAAGCATGATAGCGTGTAGTGAATGGCTTGCACTACATATGTACCACCTCAAGTATATGTAAACCCTTTTACTCGGAATCAGGGATGTACCTTCAATCTGTTCCTTGATACATGCCACCTGGGTTATGGAAACATCATTCAGCAATGTTACCATAGCTAAGTTGTTTGCTTTCCCTCTTACTTTTTCATAAAAAAGAATAAAGGTATGTTATAAGTCAATGTCTCTTGGAAGTCATCTGGCGGCCACACTAGTTAACCAAGGAACAAGTCGAACACTATTTGAAATGGTAGATGTGCCATCCAAGGTAATCCACAATTGTTACAAGTTCAAAGTGATCAAGGTCAAACCAATTGACAAGCCTAGCCTGTCAGATGGCCAGATTGGCAGCGTGATAATGAAAACTCACCAGCTCTAGTTTGTAGAGGTTTTAGATATGATGTTCTCAACTTTTTTTTGTCTAAACATTCTTAACCTTGGCCTCAACAGCATCAATTTTATGGCATAATGTAAGATAACAAACTAATGATGCTTCCTTTCTCACCAGACTGTTGGTAAATGGATCAGATGAGCTAGACACATCCAAAAATTTGGATTGAATTGCATAGAAGACGATAAAGCTGAAGTCCAAGAAACTACAGGATGGTCTAATCTGTTGTGCATCAAGTAATCGAAAGTTATGGATGTCATACTAAAATTTATCTCCCCATGTGAAGTGCTGTACGTCCTGAGATAGGGTGATTATGTGTGGCCACTCCAATTACGAGACATGGCAAAAAGGGCAGTTCAGGAACATGGATGATAGCAATATAGCATGCATCAAGCCATCCAGGCTGTTAGAGGCATGGGGAAGCAGGTACAGCATGAGCCGTCAAACTTCCAGATCGTACTCTTTTCATGACAATGCAACTGAGTTAACCAGAGAGAAGATATGATCGGAATGCAATTCCGTCATGGAGTGATGGCGAAGCTGGTGACTGGAGTCGACATCTAGATTCAGGCTTTACTATGTGTGTGTATATATATATAGAGAGAGAGTTAAATACACAGGTAGTCCTTTAACTTGTCCTGAGGTGTCACTTAGGTCTACAAACTTGTAAAATCGAAATTTGACACTCCGAACTTGGTAAGCTGTGCCATTTAAATCCGTAACCCTTTAATGAGGTGCCATGTGGGACGAATATGTAAAAAAAAAAGCATCGAATTTTATCATCCTCTACATCTAGATTCTCATCTCCTTCACCCCTCTCTCTCAATTGGTTGTCCTTGCTCCCGTCGGCGAGGCAGACCGGCCCGTGGCAAGCGGTGGGGGCGTCGGGCAAGGTGGGACGACGGAAGGCAGCCGAGAGTGCTCTTTGGCCGAGGGTGATCTTCGGGGAGCATGTCGCCGGCGGCGAAGGTTGCTTCTGCTCTTCACTGGTGGCGATGGTTGTCGGCGTCGACGGCTGGGACGCCGTCAGGGAGTGCTGGCTTACGTGTTACGTCACCTTCCACTGGAACTCCGTCCGCTGAGGCCCAGCCACAGCTACAGGCTATAGCTACAGCCGCGTCGCTGGGCACGCGTAGGTCCGGCTCTGAGATTTTGGGTCTGTTAGATTTCTTGGATCCGTCGTGAGTTTGGCTTTGTTTGATCTCTGTTGGGCAGCGCGGTGAAGGACCGCATCCTCGGAGTATACAGAGGCAACAGCAGCTGGCACGACTCTGGCGTCCCGACGAACGCACGACCCCGCCTGCACTGCACCGGCTCGGCTCGGCTCGGTCTTGCTGGACCGCCTCGTGAGCGCGGTGTGCAGGAACAGGGCTAGGGTGGTGAGCACCCTCGGGTCAGAAGATGGTAAATTTGTAGCCTAGAGAACATGGCAACCAAAAGGGATGATTCATTTCGAGATGATCTGCGGTGTTGATACAATATGAGACAGCAGTAGTCACAACATGGTAGGCAGAGGCAGGGCTGGGCACAGCATCAGCAATTCACAGCATGCATGCATGTAATGTTGAGATTAAAACAGGATAACAAGTAGTGGAAACCAAATTGCAGACAGTGGAAGCAGCTACAGTGACATCTCATTGAGCAGGAGCAGGAGCAGGAGGAGCAGGTCACTCCGGCGTGGAGGACGGCGCGTCGTCGCCGGCGTCCTCCGACTGGAGCGGCGGCAGGAGCTGCGACTTGCGCCGGGTGTCTCGGGGCGGGAGCGGGATGGCGACGAAGTGCTTGGTCTTGGAGATGGGGCGCGACCGGCGGAGCTCAACGACATCGCCGACCTTGAACTGGTTGTCGGGGTCGTGCGCCTGGTACTTCTTCTTGATGCGCTCCCGGCGCTTGTACTTGGGGTGCGGCGCCAGGCGCACCACCTCCACGCCCACCGTCTTGTCCGCCTTGGTCGTCACCACCCGCCCCGTCAGCTGCTTCGCCGCCTCGATCCGGAGCCTCGCCGCCCGACGAGACGCCGGCAGCGGCAGCGGCAGCTGCAGCGCCGGCGGGGACGCGACGAACGGGGAACCCAGAAGCATTCTCTTTATTCCTCCTCTTCCACCGCCTCTTCTTCTCAATCACCGGCCGGGGAGGAATTGGGAGATGAGTGGGGATAAGGCGCAACTGAGCCCCTCCTTTTATCCGCTCTCTCGCTCGCTCGCTGGTTTGGCTGCTGCTGCTACGGGTGGGAACTGGGCTGGGCCGATGACACATCATTCAGTAATTATTGGAAAAAGTCATTTTTACAACATTCAACTCTTGTGCTCGTCTAATTTTCAACCTCAATGTACCAAACCAGAAATCTTTCACTCTTGAACTGTCAAAACTGTTTATTTTTCAACCTTCTCCGGTCTCAAATGTGGTTTGTGCAATAAAAGTCTATTTTACACCCTTCAACTATGGCGCAAGTTCAATTTCCAACCTCCACCTGCGACGGGCTGCCTCGGCAAAGCCATAGTGATGACGGCACATACTAGCACTGACTCCTCGTAACTCTTAATATGCTCCTCGTCCACAGGCACTGGTGTGCGCCTCTGCGATGAACTTGGATTGGGTGCTCTCGACGCGGTGCTCAGCCTCAATGTGAATCCCTATCACCTCGGTGCCCGTCGTTGGTGTCTAGGGGACGGTGCCAGGACCCTTGCGACGCTATCGAAGAGGGGAGCATGGTCGGCGGCGAGGCCAAGGCAGGAGAAGATGAACGTCGAGAAAGGCATTCGACAGTCGTAGGAGGCTTCGATGCTCGCCCATCATGCCCGTCGTCGCAGCCGGGACTATGGAGGTTGAAATCGAACGAACATTATAGTTTAATGGTGTAAATGGACTTTTCTTGCACAAACCACCTTCAAAACCGGAGAATGTTGAAAAACAAAAGGTTTTGTTAATTCAAGGTTGAAATATTTTTGGTTTTATACATTAAGATTAAAAATTAGACATGCAATAGTTGAAAAAGGATTTTTTTCGTAATTATTTGAGAGCATAGAAGGGATTGTTATAGATTTCTGAAAAGTTTTTTCGACGTCTCCCATTTATTGTACGAGTCTGACTTTCATCCCTTATCTATAAAACCGTGGTATTTGATATCCTCGTTTATTTAAACTGTTTATTTTTTCCCTTACCGGTTTTTTAAGGCAATTTTAGATGACGTGACAACAGGGCCGTATTACAGAGTGGCACCCAAATGCATTCCTTCTTCACCCTGTCAGTGGCTACGCTTTTTCCTCGTAGGCAGAGCAATTGCAATTTCTATGGCTAATAGCTTGCTTTGAACTACTCGAATAGTCGATTGGTTCCCTTGCATCGCATCTAGTCTACCAGTTATGAATAA
>JACEFO010003203.1:0-26063 GCA_015342445.1 Digitaria exilis | reverse complement strand
TTATTCCATATAAGCTATCTCCATACATAATATAGATTAATCTCCTCATCTTGTCTAATTGACTCGTTGTGCCATATGGTTCATTCTCTATCATACATATGCACACACTTAGGGGAGCTTAGTTTTATGTTATGTGTTCATGTTCTATGAACTCTCCTTGTGCATTTGATGTCTTCCTTTTTCGGTGTTTGATTTCAAAGGGGAGAAGTTTCTAGTGGACCAAAGCAAGTACACTTAAAGGGGAGCCGACCTTAAGGGGGAGGATGCAAGAAAGCAAGAAACCGTAAGTGTGTAGCGGGAGACTGTAGACTTCAAGCTTGGGGGAATTTGCAAGAAATTTGGTCCAAAAGTGGAGAAAAGTGGCATTGGAGTAAGGGGGAGCCTATGTCCAAATTGACCACACAAGGGGGATTGGTAAGAGCAGGTATAACTAACTCAAGTCTTTCAAGCATTTCAAATAAACTGTTTCAATTTGTACCTTGAATAACATATGTCTATTGCTCTTGCATAGTATCCTAGCAAGTAGTGTTTTTCATTTTAATATCTTTTATCTCTTGATTTGGTTGTGTTTGTCATCAATCACCAAAAATGGGAGATTGTAAGGAAAATGGCCCTAGGCCATTATTTATGATTTTTAGTGATTAATTGACAATATAACCATTGGGACTAATGTGTTTGTTGAGATGCTCCTTTGTAGATATTATTAGGTCCAAGGATACTTTGGAAGCTATCCAAATGATATTCAACATCCAAGTGATTAATATAGCGAAAATCATAGTCACGTCTGAAATGTTGAGATAGAAGACACAAAATGTTGAATCAATATAACATAAATGTTGAATTAGTGGCAAATCAAATGTTGAAGGCAGAACCGTCGAATACAATCGATGGTGCTGAAGGTGGAAGGTGTGTTTGGCCTTTGGAAAGCGACGATGTATTCGATGGGGTGCCCGTCGAATCAATCGACGGTGCTAAAGGGCGATCGGAAGGCAAATGTTGAAATGCACAGAAGAAATGTGAAATCAGTGCAACTGAAATGTTGAATCAGTGGAACAAAATGTTAAACAGGCCCATCGAATCAGTCGACGGTATTGATTGAAGGCCGGAAGTGCGTTTGGCTCTGTTTGGCGACGACTATTTTCGACGGGGACCACAGAATTAGTCGACGGTACGCAGAAAATGTGCAAGCGGCTACATAACGGATAGTTCCTTTGGTTGGGACTATAAATATGGGTTGCCCTCAGCCATTTGAAGTGTGGCTTGACACTGGGAGAGCTATAGGCAAGTGTTCCACACGTTTTCAAGAGCTCAAACCACCAAAGTGCTAATTAGAAGATCTAGGTATTAAAAAGTGATTAGTGCTAGTCTAGACCTTTTAGTCAACTCTTAGGTGCTTAGCCTAGAGCTTAGGCGAGGTTTGCATACCTCTTTGCTTACTGGTGCTTGCACGTGTGTTGTAATCATCTTGTAGTTTTGTGAGACCCTCCAACCGAGTTTGTGGAGAGGCCGCCGGTGCTTGTGCAAGGGAGGAGAGGCCCCTTGGCGTTTTGGCCGAAGATCTACCAAGTGAAGGCGATGAGAAGCATTTGGGGAGGGACGAGCGGAGAGACCACTTGCACGTGGGGAAGTACCGGGTGGTCACCCATGGAGTTACTCGAGCGGGGAGTTTATGCCCTTGCGCGAGCATTCCTTTAAGAGGGGCTCCAACAACGAGGATTAGTGGAAAGCTCGTGAGCTTTCGATACCTCGGTAAAAACCGATGTGGCTGAGAGTTTTGCATATCTCTACCATTTACTTTCCGCATTACTTACTTGCACTACTTTCTTTACCTTTCCTAGACTTGCCATGGCTAGTATATGGATTGGACCTTGGGTGCAAAACTTTATAGCGATAAGAGATAACAACACATAGAGAAAACATAGAGCACATTTAGATAGAAATTGAAATATGGTTTTATATGTGCAAATTAGAGCCTTAGGTTTTAGAGAGACACCTAATTCACACCTCCCTCTTAGGGTGTCACGGGCCCTACATACCCCCTAGTGGCGCTGGGGCCGACTGTGGGGGCGAGGAAGTCGACCACTAATGATGGTGGCAGACGACCATTGCTAAGGAGGTGTGAGGAGGCGAGGCGTGGGTGGAGGTAGGTAGCGGATGATGAGAGAGCTTTCCTATTAAGCATCTCTCTAGCAATAGCCTTAAACTAGAGGACCAATTCTCTAATAAGGGGCTCTAACATTTTTTTGACGGCCATGTACTTTTATACCCAACTCCAACAAGAGCCTCTTGATCTCCACCCCTATTCGAGTTTTCTCTTATAATTAGCATATTCATTATGTATTTCCATTCATATCACATGATTCTTATTTAAATATAAATATTTCTATTGACATGAAATATACCTTATTAAAAATTCGTTATCCGAAACAAATACGCAGAAACAAGGATGTCGGCTTCGAGAGAGCCCTCATGCTGGAGGGTATGGTGGGGGGAGATGTTGAAACCATCCAAATAAAGGAGGCCTACTAGAGTTTATTTCTTGGCTCGACCCAAATGATAGAGTAATGAGCCTTGTTACACACGACAACGTATTCTAATGAAAACTAAGCCTACCGTGCAAACTATGATAACTTTAATTTGAACGCACACACTGTTGATCTAAGGCGCGTGCCCAGAGGAGGTGAGAAAGGTGATTTACATAAGTATCTTTGCAAATTACCTTCCTCCCACTCCTCTGAGCTTTGCAAATCACCCATCTCACCTCCCGTGAACGTGCCCTTGGATCAACATCGTTTGACCCATATTGAAGTTTTCATAGTTTCTACAGGAGGTTGGTTTCCACCAGATATGTCCCTGTAGAGTTGCTCTTGAGGTTTCCCATGTAAAAATGTGTCTATATATTTCATTTTAAACAATTATTAGGGAATCAGCAAAGCTTTTTGCCTTTTGTTTCAAAAAACCATCGTAAAACGCAAAATAGTCTCTAGCTTCCCTTATTTCACGTGGGACGGGGTTGCGAGCCCAAGTCCCCTATCCCCAATTTTGTACTCGAATCGGCCCTGAGATCCACCGGGTTGGCGCTCCGATCCGGCGCTCTCCGTCGGGGTAAAGGTCCCGCCTCTCTCCGACGAGATGGCGGGCAAGGGAGCCAAGGCCACGGCGGCCAAGTCGCGGACAAAGACAAGGGGAAGAAGGCGGGCGGCCCGTCTCCCGCTCTTCCCGTGCCACGCCTCAGGTCATCTCGATCCCTTACCCTAGGTCTGATTAGCTGGACGCCTTGCCATCCGTGGGGTTTATAGATTTAGTTTAGATGCAGTCGTGCCGAGCATTGTGGTATGTTTTCAAGGGGTGCGGCCGGTAGATTCATCTTTGTTTGCTCCCGAAGACTCGAATCATGCGATGCGGTTTTGCTGAATTTCATGAGGGTTTTCTTATGGTTGTTGGATGGTCGATCTTTTTTTTAATGATTTTTTAGATCTGGAGCAAATCGCGGCATGTCTAGTTGGGTCCTTTGGAGTTCATAGTTGTGAGCAGATTTTGGTTCCGTAAGCCAGGCCGACTCACAGTAGTCATGGTTTGCAAGCGTTTTCTTGTTGATTTGAATTAAAAATTTCCAGATGGTACTAGGAGGTTGGTTTCTGATCCTCACTTCCTTGAGGCAACCTTAGTCTGGGGTCCCATTTGCATGTATCATCACTCAGGAATTGGTTTAGTATTTTGCTTGAAATTAATTTCTCTTTTTTTAGACCAAAGACCATTGCAGGCTCTGCTTTTTATTGAAAGCAAAGAATTTGTGCTGATCTTACCAGCTGTACGGTGTTCAGGAGCAAAGCCCGAGCTTAATTGGACGAGTTACATAGGCTAGGACAAACCCACACTTTAAAACCCTCTCTGACTAAATTAATTTCCCTCTAGGTCTTTCGCTTCAAATTGGATTCCATGCTGAAAATTTTAGAAACATACTCATTTTCTATCTTCTGTTCTCTAAAGCTGATGGACTGATGTTCTATCATGTAGGAGAAATCTGCTCCGAAGAAAGATGTTTATCAATTGTTTTGCTGAGAAGGTTAGGGATAATAAACAACTAGAATCAAGATGGGCAATCATGCAAGAAACACGAGTGGAGTATTTTCGTGGAAAAGATTTCAACAGCTTCATCAAGAATCATCCAGAAGTCAGGGAAATTTTAGGACCAGATAAAGATTTAGAAGTGGAGGACATTGTTAACACTTTGCTGACCAAGAACCTTGTGATAAGATGTGACCGAGTTATGAAAACTGTCAGGCCTGGCAAGAAAAAATTATCATCATGGCCTGCTCATTTGGAGATACATAATGTAAGTGTTGTATGCTATTTATATAAAATGTAACAGATATATTTCTTCTCGTTCTGTTGGTTTAGATAGTTTGTTAATATCGTGGTTTCTACACCCATTCTTTGTTCTTGAATTCTGTTAATGCTGCATTTACATTACACTGTGTCGTCTCTAATCATCATAATCAAAAGCATTAATAATAATAGAAATCACGATTTTTAGAAACTTCAGATATGGTACAGTTAGACACCTTTAATGTGAAGCGACAGATGTTTTCAAATCCATTATACTTTTGCAAGGAAAGACACCCTTTTATGCAAAGGCACATTTTAAAGGCACCCTAACAGCTCTAAGTGCTTTGAAATTATTGATAGATGATTAGAAATCAGATAACACACAGCGAAGGGCAAGTGACATACAGTTGACTTACTGCCCTGGAAGTTTACCTTATCTTTATCCACAGTTTCAGCAATTCTACTTGAATGTCGCATCATTTATATTCTCATGATGTCAAATAAAGGTTTTCTTATGATGAAGTAATGGCTTTTGTTCTGCTCCAATAATCATGAAATGTGGTAATATGGGAGTAAAAGAGGTGCAAGAA
Source organism: Digitaria exilis (assembly GCA_015342445.1). NCBI lineage: Eukaryota > Viridiplantae > Streptophyta > Magnoliopsida > Poales > Poaceae > Digitaria > Digitaria exilis. Next base: position 21,144 of record JACEFO010003203.1, on the reverse strand, counting down.
ACAGACATTTGTCATCTTTTTCCATAGTTCCTGTAGTTTCTTAGCAGCTTTATTTGCTACAAATTGGCAGTAAGAAGTACTTGGAAGCATCAATATCGTTGGGATTTCAATATAAGATGAAACATTGAAAAATCTCAATTTTGCTGTACTGAGGCAGTGACCAAAATACATTATGTACTCTTTCCTTTTATTATTTTTCAATTCTGATTAATTCGATCTGTTCCGTTATCCTCATATTGGAATGAGTTGAGATCCTTTTGGTGCTACTTAATTAGGATTGATCATGCATCTTTCTTCATTGTATGTATTTTCGTTTGTGTTTGTGGAATGAGATTTGATGTCAAATCAAATGCCGTTAGAGGTCCATCATGTATTCCACTGTTATACCGAACTCATCTGTCCTAAATCAAACAATATTTTCTCATCTTTTTGATAGCTGACAATTGAAAGGAGGTGTTTGCTTCACAAATGTCTTTGTACCTAATATTCCGTATCATAGGTTTGATAGAATTAGGTTACGTATAACAATTTGCAACAGAATTTTTTACAGTGTTACTCTCTTCTTTAGCATGCTCTTATCGTATGTAAGTGGATTTGATTTTTACTTACAGGAACAAGTGTTTACTGAAAATGATGGTTTCTTTGCTTGGATGTTTCTCAAAAGGCGGACCTTGTGGCAGACAATTCTTTCATTTGTTTGGCCTCTTTTTGCACTGGCAGTTTGCTTATTTCCGGTCTACCCATACCAATGCAAGATTGTTGTATTGTACTCGTGTGCTGGAGCTCTACTTTGCATTGTCTCCATTCTTTGCGTAAGATCTCTCTTCCTCCTCTGAGTGTACTTTCTTTCAAGGCTGTTGTTTAATTTGTGAAAGTTGTTTACCACCCATCCATGCTGACAGTCTTTTGGCTGCGTTGTGCGTGCCACACTTCCAACATCACAATACTTTGCTCGTTACACCTCTGACCCTCTTGAGTAATTCATGACAATTGTTTGCCTGTGTTATGTATGCTATCTTCTGATATCACACCCTAGTCATTATGCATTTTTGATTATGTTGCTTGCCTGTTTATTATAATAAATGAGATATGAAAACATTTACATACATAAAAAAACATCCATTACTTAGTAGACCAAAAATTAAAGTTACAGCTTTATTTGCAGACTAATATTATGTTTGACCGTGTTGCTTTCAAAAAATTTTAAAAAGTATCACTATATAATATAGTGGACCTACCAAAGTGCTATGAGCAAATGCTGCTACGTTTGGCTGCTGTTTTGAAAACAGCGACATGCAGATGCATTTCCTGGGTGAGCTGCCCCTGTGGGCTTTCATCCGTGAGAGTTTTTGAGGGACGCAGAAACAAACAAGGCCATTGTATACTCCCTGTGATCCAAAAGTATGTGTCTTAGGACATTTTAAACTGTACAAGGTGGAATCAATATGACTTGATTTATTCATGATCTAAGTCCATAGAAGTTTTATTATCATTATCAACATAGTCCTAAAAGACTTTATATTTTGTATTGGTGGGAGTATTCCAGAAACACAAATGGCTACGCTAAGTCACAAGTAATAGGAATGCCTTGAATGATCTTGCATTAGATGGAATGCTACATTTACTTCTGTTGGGACTTGGGCTACGGCGGGGTTGTACGTATGCTCAGTGGGTGGCTGTGGGGATGAACCACGGCGGCGGTGAGAGGAAGAAGCCGTCCTGGCAGCCGGCGTTGGGAGCGAACACAAGCGAACGAACACGAGGGCTGGAGAACGGGAGAGATTAGATTCAATCTCCAGTTACCGATTACAATCACAAGGTTCAGTACATATAGGAAATAAGACAACTGATTTACAATCTAAGGAAACTGTATTCTAAACTTCAAGCGCTGAGGCGCCTCGGCCCTCCCACGACTGAACGTGGTGTCGCGACTACTATAGACCATCAGTCCGTTGTCGCTCTTCTCAGCCACTGGTCTGGTGTTCCTTCCTCTTGTGTACGTGCACAACATCTCTCCCCCCATTGACAAACAGCTCTTCCTCGAGCTGGAATGATGGATGTTCATTGCAAAATACCTCAACGGGTTCCCAGGTGGCCTCGGATGCAGAAGAGATCATGCCACTGAACCAAGGATGTGCCAGTGCCACGACGAATACTGGAGCCAAGCACACGTCTGGCGCTGTAGGATTCTGCCATGGCTGATAGAGGGAGCTGGGCGTGCTCTGGGGCAGTGTTCCATGGAACGGCTTCAGCACCCCAATGTGGAACACATAATGAACTCTAGCACCTTCGGGGAGCTGCAGATGATATGCTACTACGGCCAATTTTTTCCACTATTTTGAAAGGTCTGGCATACCTTGGGGATAACTTGCCTTTGGGTCTTGATACGAGGGATTGAGGCCCCGATTGGGACAGCTGCAGATCGAATCGCTTTTTTTCCAACGTCAGGTTTCCAGGAGAAGCGGTGGTGCATAGAATCGCGCCGAGAAAAATCGCTGTTCGCGTTCCCTAGCCGAGCTCGTCGCCGCCCGCTGCGCTCGCCGCTTAGACCATCTCTGACGCCGCCCAGCCCTTCTCCGATGCCCCGCAGCTCTTCATCGACGCCCGCAGGGCTGGAATCGAGGATGGGCGGCCGCGGCGTGGTGAATTGAGGATGGCGGGCCACGGCGGCGATGGCGGCCAGCGAGCCGAATCGAGGAGGGTGAGGCCGGTTTCAGCGGCGCCGCCATAGAACCCCTAGCAGGTGGCGGGCTAGCGAGCTCGAGCTCCGCCCCACCCCGGCGAGCCCCATGAGCGGCGGCGGCAAGGGCATCTGCGAGCGTGGTCATCTTCCCCGGTGACGGCATGGATTGCAAGCGGCGGGGTCGGCATGGCGCGGCGGGTGGACACGGTGGAGAGGACGGGGCAGCCGACGCCGGTCGGCAGCAGCGGCAGGGAGGCACGAGCTCGGGCGGGCGGAACGTGTCTCGCATCGGAGAGAAGCTTCTCTCCGGTCGCTTCTGCGTTGCAAGCAAAAGACCGTGTTCCTCCACAATCGTGTTCATAGGAAGTGGATGGAGAAGCGGGCCGTTTGGGCTCCCGACGCAGATTAAATCCAATGGAAGCAGTCCATAAGCTGTCCCAAACAGGGCCTGAGTAGGTTTGTGTAATAAGCGAAGCCAGACCAAATTGCCCACGTTGAATTCCAGCTCACGGTAATGGGCATCATAGTAACGGCGTGCATATTCTTGAGCTTGCAGTAGGCGAGAGCGAACCTCGGTGAGGAAAGAGTCCATCAGAAAGCATTCGGTCCACTGTTTCTGTATGAGCACTACCAGGTTTATATGGGGGCATTGTTGGAGGAGCTTGGCCATAGACCACTTGGAGTGGTGTAGTGCATAGAGCGGAATGGAAGGCAGTGTTGTAGCAGTATTCTGCCCAAGGAAGCCACTCGAGCCAAGCTCTTGGTCTATCACCGGTGATGCAGCCTCAGATTGCCCATCAGTTTGTGTGTGGAATGCTGTGCTCATCTTGAGTTGGACCCCAGCAAGCTTGAAAAGATCACGCCAAACATGACCTGTGAACACTGGATCCCAATCCCTAACAATAGATTCAGGCATCCCATGAAGTCTGACAATGTCCTGGAAGAAAGCCCTTGCAACCGATGCAGCAGTATAGGGGTGGCCAAGTGGTATAAAACGAGCAAATTTTGAGAACCGATCAACCACTGTAAGAATCACACTCTTACCATGAACTCGTGGAAGAGCTTCTATGAAATCCATGGAGATGTCAGCCCATATCTTGGAGGGAATAGGTAATGGTTGTAGAAGACCGGCTGGATGCAAGGACTCCACTTTGTTCCGCTGGGAATAGGTAATGGTTGTAGAAGACCGGCTGGATGCAAGGACTCCACATTGTTCCGCTGACATACTGCACAGGTTCTCACATACTCAGTAACGAGACGCCGATCATGCTCGACATAGAAGGAGGCCCGGAGACGTTGCAGAGTTTTCTGGGTACCTTCATGACTGTTTGTATGTGCCAGATGAAGAACAGTGTCTATCAGGGTCGATGCAGGTGGAATGAAAATGCGGTTGGAGTGAAGGATGAGTCCTTTGAGTTGAACAATGTCATCACACACAGCCGTCATCTCTGGTGAGGAAGCGATCTCTTGTTTGATATCGTCATACAGGGTGAAAGATGGGCTGGAAAAGCATGAGCAGTCCCTATGTCGGCTTCACGTCCTGACAACGTGTCAGCCACGGTATTCAGTTTGCCCGGTCTGTATTCTACTCTAAAGTCAGCCAAATAGCTTGCTGATCCAATGGTGTTGAGGGCTTCTTGATAATCTCTGGTCTAACATGAATTTTAGTACATAATGGTCCGTACACACAAGAAAAGCCCTGCCCCAAAGATATGGCCTCCAGTGTCAAACTGCTTGAATGAGACCAATCAGCTCCCTCTCGTAGGCTGCTATTTTCATGTGACGGGCAGCAAACTGCCTGCTAAAAAATGCAATTGGTCCCTGACCTTGATGAAGCACGGCTCCAAAAACCGTTCCGGACGCATCACATTATACTATGAACTCCTGATCAAAATCCAGCAATTGGAGGACTGGTGCAGTTGATAATGCCTGCTTGAGCTCGGTGAAAGCCGTGAGGGCGGCCTTTGACCACTGAAGCGCCTCTTTCTTGAGCAATTGGGTTAAAGGGGTTGCAATGGACCCAAAATTGTGTATGAAGCGGCGGTAATAATCTGCCAATCCCAGAAATCCACGCAATGCCCGAACTGATCGAGGTTGTGGCCAGGTGGTAACTGCTTGCACTTTGCTGCAATCCATGGCAGCCCCAGCTGCTGAAATGACATGGCCAAGATACGCAACCGAGTCAGTGGGAAAGGAGCATTTGGAGCGTTTGACATGAAGCTGGTTGGCGTGTAAAACCTCCAAGACAGCTCGAATTTGTTGGAGGTGCTCAGTGTATGTACGACTGTAAATAAGGATATCGTCTAAGAACACTAAGACACATTGACGAAGAAAAGGTTGCAATACCAGATTCATGAGTGCTTGAAATGTCGAAGGAGTATTAGACAGGCCGAAAGGCATGACTAGGAACTCAAAGTGACCATGATGGGTTCGAAATGCTGTCTTTGCTATATCATCCGGATGGACCCTGACTTTGTACGTAACCCGACTTCAGATCAAGTTTAGTGAAAAACTTGGCACCATGCAGCTCATCAAGGAGTTTTTCAACAACAGGTATAGGAAACTTATCCTTCACGGTGGCAGCATTCAAGGCACGATAATCAACACAACATTACCACGAGCCACCTTGTTTTTTAACTAGTAAAACAGGGGCTGAAAATGGAGATGTGCTAGGTTGTATGATACCTTGTTCAAGCATGGTCTTGCACTGAACGTCCAACTCATCCTTCTGAAGTTGTGGGTACCTGTAAGGTCTGACTGCCACTGGTTCAGCCATTGCCTTTAAGATGAATACGGTGGTCACAACTACGTTGTGGAGGTAATCCCACCGGATCTGAGAATACATGTGGAGTAAGTTTTCCAATAATTCAGATTCAGAATGTTGCATGGCATGAACACGACCAGTGGGCGGGATGTCCCAGCGAGTGGAGCCAATGCCTTTCCATAATACCCTTTTGTCAAAGTGCCAGAACGACATGCACAAATCATCAAAATCCCACAGGATGGGACCCAAAGTGCGCAGAAATTTTACCCCTAACACCATGTCATAACAGTCCTAAGGAATGGAATAACACCATGTCATCACGGGCCAGGCCACTGCAGGCTACACGATCACCATTCGCCCAGTCACTCTTGCACCTGTGCTGGCCCCAAATTGAATTCCCACTTGTCTAGCCGCTTGTTGACTGACAAAGTTGTGAGTTGAGCCCGAGTCCAGGAGGGCAACATACGTGTGATTGCCCAAACGAATCTGGATTTGCATTTTATCCTCTGTTCGAATGCCATGATGTCATTGAGCGAAACCGTGGAGTCTCTTCTTCTGGTGTGCCGTCTTGCTCATCAGCAAGTAGTGGTTCATCCTCCACGAAAATCAGTAACTTCCAAGTAAAAGAGGCGAGGACATTTGTGACCCCGAACATACTGCTCATCGCAATTGTAACATAGGCCTTGACGTCGTCGTTCTGCCATTTCAGCCGGTGTTAATTTCTTGAATGGTCTGGAAGGTGGAGGTGTTGGCGTCAGGCCGGTTTTTGAAGGTGAGACTAACGTTATGTTGGTTGACGATGTAGTGAGGCCGGCACCCGGGTACTGCTGAAACTTGCCTGTACCTGGGACGCCTTGGCAGTGCCTGAGGCTGACAATGCCGAGGCTCAGCGCTCATATGCCCGAGCGAGAGCCATGGCACGTTGAAGATCAGTCGGGGAATGAAGTTCTACATCCACCTTGATAGTCTTAGGTAATCGTCCAGTAAATAGCTGCACTTGTTGCTCCGGTGTAAGATAACGTTCATGGGCCCATGAGAGTTAGGAAAGCTTCTTGGTAATCAGCAACAGTGGTACGGAACGGAAGACGGGCCAGATCTTCAAGGTGGTTTGTACCAACTGCAGAACCAAATTGCTGATGACACAAATCCTTGAACTCCTGCCAAGCTAGAACACCCATATCCCATTCTAACATGTAGTTCCAATGCTGTGCTGTGGCAGTCATATGAAACGATGCAAGCCATACAGACACTTCCAGGAAAATTTTACCTGGGGTCACTGGTAAATCCGGTTACTGGATAAATTAAGAACTTTTCTCAGATTTCTAAAACCAAGATTTGAAATTCAAATGAATGGTCATGTGATATAATAAAGTGACAAAGATTCATGCTTTAACTAAAAGCCACATAGCCAGCTTGGTGGATAGGTTCTACCATGTGCAAGCTATGATACAGACACTTCTAGGAAGTCACGTGTACGTGTCGGACACCGTGTCCAACTCCGACACTTCTCCGATACGTGTCGGGGAAGTATCGACAAATTAAACATTAAAAACAAATACATTTAATTTCCGACACCTCTCCGACACTTCCCTAACTCGGCCATGACACCCCTAGACCAAGAAAGACAAGCTTGGTTGTGGGAATGGTACCCCTATCTAGGCAGCCACACCTGTTGCTGTTTTTCCCCAGCAAATATAGACGCTGCTAGAAGTGTGAGGAGGGTGGGAGGCTACTGATTTTACTAACGCTCTCTTCTTGTTAGTATTATTTAGATTAAATTGCATGCATCATACAACAACTTGTAAGGTTGTATCATTTTGGTCCAACAACTAGAAAAACGTGCAATTGGATACACAAACTTGTCAAATGTGTGCTATACGGTCACAAATACGCCATTGTGATGTATTTTGCCATGGTAGCACATGAAGTGGGTAGTTTTATGCATGTGGCCCCTTATTTTCGTCCCAGCTTCTCATCTCTTTTTTTTACTTTAATAAAGGTGTTTTATCTAGTTTTTAAATCAGAGTTCAATGAGAAAGTCACTTCAAAGTTGTTGTGTCTACTGTACACTTTATTAGCTCTTCTTGTTTTGGAAGTAAAATATAAATTTTTTTTTTGTGTTAGTCTCTAAATGTTGATAAATAATATGATTTATGGAACCGAAAATATTACCGCCTACATAGAAGTAAAGTTTTTTTTAAAAAAGTAAATGCTACATATATACTTAGTACTGAGGTTTATCTTATTATTATAATCAACTACAGAAAATTATAGGAATTTAAAAGCTAACTTTGGGCTCCATATATATGACACACACATATACGAGGTTAAAATTAGATCAACATGTAAGTTGCTGTACACTCTCTGTTGTCACACATTATCACAAACGGAAAAAAAGATTTATGTGCATGATTAAGAATTAAATGAGAAGGGAGAGAAATATAGGGGGTTACATGCATACAACCTTTCAGGTTACGTACCACAGCGGTAAAAACACATCTACCTGGAGCACATATGACCGTATATGCACGCATTTGACAAGTTCGTGTATCCATTTACATAGTTTGCTATTTGTTGGACTAAAATGATACAACACCACAAGTTGTTGTATGATGGATGTAATTTACTCTATTATTTATTTTTATATATGCTGTGTCGACGTGTCGATATTTTTTGAAAAATTGGCGTATCCTTGTGCCCGACACGTATTGTGTCGGACACCCGTGTCAGGGTCGGTGTAACATAGTGTGCAAGATGTTCAATTTATTTATCTTTGAAGTGCTATTTGCACCACACACTTTAGGGTGCGGCCCAAACCTCAGTGCACCAATTGTTAAAAGTAAATAAAAGCTTGGTTAGTTTTTCAATCTCGAGACTTGATGTGTCAGAGCACGAGCAAACAACTTGAGTAGCTATTCACTGGTTTCATCACAACAAATTTTCAGTTGTCTTGACCCTTACAATGCGAATACATCCAAATTTCTTTTAGACATACTAGTTAGAATTTCTACTGGATCCACCCGATAGGTTAGGTTTACCAGTGATATTTGGCTGATGATCAATCTCTTCTGGTGGGAGTTTGTATTTACTACTCCCTCCGTCCCACAATAGGCGTAACTCCTTCAGCACAAAGACCAATAAACACATTTAATTATACTTTAGCAGCCAATAGAAAGGAACAAAACATAATAAATATGCTATTTACACCCAATAGTCATTCATTACACTGGGGCCAAGAAGGAGGCGCTCTGTATTTTGGGACAGCAGAGAAAAGTAGTTACACCTTATATATTAGGACGGAGGGAGTAATAAAATTGGTAGCTGTATATTATCACTTGAAACTCACAATTTATGTTTGGTTTGCATGATGTTTTGAAGCCGGGGTAGAAATTATTTGTTTGTGATTTTCCTGATGCCATTTTGTTTAGAAAGCCTATGATAAAAGTACAACTTTTCCTGAAAAAGATCTGTTTGCCAAAAGAATCTCATAATGAATAATATCATTCCGGTTTCATTTCCCACTAAATATTGGTTGTTGAGTTCTTACCATTTTTCAATTTAAGATATTTTTAGGCAAATTCTGGTCTGTTCTATTTTGAAATAAAATAGAAGTTTATGTAAATCAGTAAACATGTTTCAAATCCTTCATGTTTGCTGTCTTTGGGTATATGATGATTATTTGTATTAATAGAGAGCAATGAGCGATGGCTTGCCAGTAATAATATGTTCAGACACAACAAGACTACCTTTTCCCATTTACTATTATTGTTGTTCGTCGTGCTTGTTTTTGCTGTATTGCTGTTTGCTGATGGTGGGGTCGCATGTGATGTGGGCAATGTGAAGTACATACTACTTGAGTTATTTATTTTGTTAAATCAACTTTGTTTTTGTTTTAGCTTTGCTGTGTCCCAAATAACCCATGACTTCTGTTTCCATGGAATTGCAGTAAGAGCTGCTATCTTTGGCGTTCTATGGGTTCTTCTTGGGAAACGTGTGTGGTTCTTCCCCAATATAAATGCAGAGGAGACAACGTTTAGAGAACTCGTTCGTTTTTGGCCTGAAAAGGATGAAGGAGATCGGCCAAAGTGGACATCAAGACTTTTCTATGCTCTTGTCACTGTATTGGTGATATTGCTCCTTAGGCATCATGCTCCAGATGAAGCAGCTAGAGCCAGGTAATTTGTTATCTGCAAAGATTGTCTTGTTTCACGTCCTGACCTAAGAGCAATATTAAGTAATGAGCAGGTAACACCTGCCATAGAAGAAATCTTAGTTCATTGCATGAGAATCATTAATGATTGTTTAATGTATTGTTCAGGGAATTTAAACTGGTCTATCAATGCAATGAAGTTCAATTTCATGTTCTGAATCATTTTACTACCTTTTAGCTGTGTTTTTCCCCTGTTTATAGGTACCAAAAGAAGGTTTCTAACATAATTGATGATGTTCTGGAGTGGTCTCCAAAGTTGGCTATTTCTGGAATAATTGAAAAGCATACTGGGGCTAATATGACGGAAGCTAACAACTGCACCAGCACGGTTGGGAGTAATCATGCCGCTTCCTCTCCGGAAGGAAAGATTACGGATGCAAACCCAGATACAGATTCAAATGGCGATACCCAGGCTGATTCAGATGAAATGCAAGATAGCGACTATGCTGATGATACGAGAACAAGATCAAGTGAAGCATAAAATGACTTCAACGTTATCCTGTATTTCTTTTTTAGTACTCTTGTTGCTGTTCGTCTACAAAATTATATAGATAGGGTGCTGACAACGGAAAACAAAAGCGCTCATTGTTCTGACCATGCTCCATTCACATGTTGCCAGCAGTGGCTTTAGTCCAAGGTTGCCAGTTATTCTCATGTAGCGTGATAATTTTTATAGCTGCAGCTGCTTTCATGCTTTGAGCTTTAATGATTCTTGGTAATATTTGTTGCATTTTCTATGAAATCACCGGTCCGCTGTAAGAATTGGACGAATAAAATGTTGTCTATATTGAAGCCATGTGCTCCAAATTATTCCATTAGGACTATTGCCTGCTTCTGTGGTGGGGCATATTAGAAGTATAAAGCCGCGTTGTTTTTGCGGCCTGCTATCGTGGCCACGTTAGCATGATATTCTAGCTCCCTCTGATGAGAATTCTACGGTTCCATCTGCTCCGGCAGTCTCTGAAGTGTCGCCATCATGAGAACTGTTGGAGAGTTGCTGAATGAAAATGACTCATCATGGCATTGCTACCCTCATGCACATCCAACAGCCTGCTACATGCCAACTGATATCGTGTGGAATCAAAGATGGGTCACTATCATAGGCATTGTTCAAACCCTGTCGAATTGAGATGACTCATCAGACAAAAGAGGGATTATTCAGTTGGCAATATGGGTGTACAAGCATGGGGACCAATATGTTTTTGGATTGCATGCATGCCGCTAGCTTTCATCATAGATGCTCGGTACATAAAAAGGACCATAAGGCTTGCTGCCTACAGTGATGTACTTACTGCATAAATCCTGCTAGCTGGCCTCATGGGTGCATGCATTCTTGGAGTGGGGTGTTTTCGACGAGCCATCTCACAAATAATTTTTCAGTATGATCATTTAGCCCCTGTTTCATTTTTTGTTTGTCATTTGCTACTGGTTGTTCGGTCGGGATTCCTTGTCCTACCTATATAAAGCATGGTGCTCCTTTCGTTCCAATGCACCTATGCTCCACATTTGCCCTGGTTGACTACTTGGTGTGCTAACTGCTTGAAACATATTGCTTGTAGCTTACATTCTTTGGATATTGCAGAGTGGTACTTCTTACTAGCGTCTACGGTCTACCACATGCATTTGCATGAAATTTATTTACTTTAGTTTGACTTGAGAATTGAGATAATAGGAAACCCAAACAAGTACTGCTCACAATGCAATGTAAATGAGGATTTTCTTTTCATATTCTATTTTCCATGTGTCTGCATGCTTTAGGGGCCAAACCATCACAATTCACACACTAGAAACCTCACACATAGTTTAGGAATCAACAATGCCGGGAGAAAGCATATAGCTTCCATTGAAAGAGAGCATATATTGGTTTTGGTCTTTGATTTAGGGTAGGCAAAATGCATTTTGTTAGAATAGTACTGTTTATGATCTTTACAATTTAGTTCTATTCCAGTTGGTCATCCACAGTGAAGCGCGGGCACTGGTGGCTAGTGAAAAGTGAAATTGCGTCACAAATTGTCATTCTTGCTTTTCTTTTCAACTGTAGTGCATATAGGAAAATAATAATGGCCAACCAATCAAGCAGAACAACACTAAACGTCAAAGAAAAGTGGAACACCGTCGGTTTGGTCTGAAGAACTAGCTGAGATGGGAAGGCCCTCTACCGCTTTTTCTTAGGTAGGGTCGGGTTTCCAAATGGGATGGGATAGAACCATCACATCCCCCTCACGCTTCGTTCGTGCCTTCATTGTGTTAGATTATTGGGCATGGCTCAAATAAATAAATCTAAATAAATCTCAAAAGCCCATTGCCACTTTAAGGGTACACCATCTATTAGTTTTGTATGGCTAATGGATAAGGATGCAGTGGGTTTTCCTCCCAATAAATAGAGGCCACCTCCCTCATGAAAAAGTGCATCATAGACCGCTATACGGGGAATCCCCTTGGTTTGGGAATTTCTAAGAAGGTGTACACGAGTTATGGTTTTTTCTACATTTTGCTGCTACGCCGCATCGTAGTATATTCCATCCCTAACATCGGTGTGCATTGGCGAACAGGAGAGTAGACTCCTCAACCTCTCGCTCTTGTGATCCTGCACTGAGAGAGGGTGAATAAAAGTTTGGGGAAGTTCTCCGCGCGACTGCTCAAGGTCTTCATTACGACTCGTCTTCAATAATCCAAAAACCTTACTATAGGCAATCCATTGGTTTAACTATGGCTGGTTTCCTTGAGTCGTAGAGGATGATGAGGACAACGCCACGCTGGACTTACATACATCAAAGTCTTCTCCAAGTTACAAGTCGTCTCCAACTCCAGCGCCACGTTCAGTTTGGAGTCAGTCGGCATCCCTCCGTTTCGGCGATATCTCCCTCTTCCGATAACAAAACGAGGCGTGTAAGGATGTGTTGGAATGGGGATGATGACGCCATCAATTTGCATCTGAAGGGTCATGGATCATGATGTGTGACTACGACAAGGTGTTGCGTCACCTTTTTGGGTCGTTCTCGGGCCATGTATCGTGTCAGGCCTTGGCCCCAAGTTGAGGGCGTCCCTCTGGTCGCCCCCAACCCTATGGCGCCCCCTATTCCATCATAAATAGGGCAACGACTTCCGTTTAGACTCGGGTTTTGCCTAGATTATTCTGTCAGGAACAATTTCGCCGGTCATTAGTTTGTGAGACCCTAACATTCGTGCTTAATAATTTGTCACTTATTGAGTGCTGCGTTATTCTGAGTTCTTACTTGTGTCTTCGTTGCGCAGACAAGGATTAGCCTTCTAGGCGAGGTCAACCAGATTGGGACTACGGTTGATAACCAAAGGAGTTATAATGCTAAGATTGCAGGGTTCAAGTTTACTGATTTGAAGCCGTATTGGTGTGTTGCGCACCACCGACAATGTGTTATCCTTCACCTGACGGAAGATCGGGCACCCTAGTTCATATAAAGTGGTAATCAGAGCCTCAGGTATCCCCGTTAGGCTTACCCTTGTTTAGTTTGTTTCATCGTCCTATAACTCAAGAAAATAGCCCTACAAATTATTTTTGCTATCCTTGAACCCTTGTTTAGCCTTTGCAATTTCGTTTTTAAATTCGCTATGTTGAGTTTGTGTCCGTGGTCGAGTCTTGTTGCTGGTTTAGGGTTTGTCTTCGACTTAGTTTAACAGCCCATCGCTGTGTTTGTTTCTGCCTCTATCCCATCCACCATTAGCAGATTACCAGTCGTGCCACCCCATTACACGATTTGCCCTCGCTAGCCTCCTTGCGCGAACTCTCACCGCGCCAGCCATAGATAGGTTGCGAGCCGCCTTGTGCTTTTGCCTTGCATCGCAGCCGTCCTTGGATCCATTTGGTGATTACCTGTTGCGCATTCCAGGGACATTCTTGTGCCCTAGCAGCCGCTGCTGATCGATCTGCCAAGTTGTGCTTCAGCGAAACCATAACTTGAGGTACCTTTAGTAAAACAGGCATAACTTTTCACTCTATGCTCCATTTTGGCTCAATTTTTTATAGCAGACTCCGTTTACGGTTGATGTGGTTTCTCAAAAAATTAAAAAAAATCAGGAGCATCATTAAAAAATTGGTTTAATGCTTCGCATGCTTTTCGACAAACTTGTTAGATTTTCTGTAGACCACATCTTAACTCTGTTTGAACTCCCAATTTTGTGCTTCCATCTTTTGTGATAAGTGCTCAGAGAAACATATTAAAAAATAGCAAAGAAAAAGAAAAATCTTGATTCCTACAAGTCTAGGAGCTAAATGGTTGAAAAGATTAACAACTTCGGCATAGAGTGATGTTTGCCTGTTCTGTGAGCTTTCTCCATCATTCTTTGTCCAATTTGTTGTGCTACGCCTAGGACACGTCTTAGCTAGCAACTATGACTTGTAGTTTGGATACTTATTGAACATTGCTTATTTGCATCCGATTTTGTTCCAAATATATATACATATTGTGCTTGTCGTACAGATCCACATACATATACTTTATCTTAGTGCAGCGAAGGACCCTTGCAATATTCATACCCTCTTGTCACAAGTTTTTCACCATCCACCGGCTGTTCCATCCACTGCTATGCTGGTAAGAACTTGGTAACGCGTATGAGGGTGTGATTCCAACAACCAACCCAACTAGTTCATAGGGTTTTTCGTGTTTCACTAACTATGCCAGATGACACGCTTGTTCCATCTAGTGATGTGCAGGAAATGAAGAACAGACATATGGATTTTGTCGCCAAAGAGATAAGCAATCTGACGAAGGCAATCCAAGAGGTTAATCATACGATCGAGGTTGTGGACAAGCGCGTCTCCACACCGACCGGTAGGGTTCAACAGTTTGAGCTCCACCCACAGCCCAAAGAGGAGACCAATGATGATTAAGAGGCTAAGAATGACATCATCTATGGGTCTGATGGCAAGCCCGATATGGTTAAGACCAACGCTGAGAGGTTATGCCGTCACCGTCTTAACAAAAATAAAACATGTATGGGAGGAGGTTCCAAAGGTCGACACACTCAAGGTAATGATGATCCTTATGCCAAAGTGAAATTTGCTATACCACCTTTCCATGGCCATTGTGATGTAGAGGAGTATTTGGATTGGGTGATGACAGTAGAACAAAAATTTTCTTCTCATCTTGTTCCTGATCAACATAAGGTTCGACAAGCCACTAGTGAATTTAAAGATTTTGCTATAATCTGGTGGCAAGAATGTGCTCAATTAAACATCCAACCTGCTTTATGAGACGCGCTTAAGATAGCAATGCATGATTGTTTTGTTCCTGCATCTTATAAGCGTGATGTGCGTAAGAATTGTTGGCACTCCTTAGCGTCACTTATTAGTAATGCTTTAGAGTGGCCTGGTTTATCATTATAGGCTATAAAAAAAGGATTCTGCAAGCGCATAGAATATACCCTTGTAGCATTTCACTTTGGAGTAAACCGGGTATCGTATTTATATTTCTACAGGGAAGCACTATGGTGTAAAGAGTATTGATGAATGAAATGATAGATCAATCCAGAAATATCAGCTCACTAATCCTAGGGGGATATACACTGAGTGTATGATAAAGGTCAAATGAATGACCGGATAGAAGGTCTGAACAACCAGCGACACAAGGAGACTCACTCAAAAGAATAGGAAAGATGTTGGGAGAAACAAGAAGTGAAAGGATTTGGGGGTGCTTCTCACCCTAAGAGATAGCCTCTCTAACTTTACCTAGACCCTAACTTAGATATCGGGAACAGAGCTCGCTTCGACGGCTAAAGCGGGAAGACCTCAGAAAGGGATGAGAGAGGGGGTCCTCCGGGCCCAGCACTACTGTTATGAATACACCCGAACGTGGTGGATTACAAGGGACGGACAGGGCTGTCACCACCTACTGCCTACCACAACTGTTCCGTGGGGTGCAACAGATTTCCTAGCTAATACCAAGCCAGACATCATGTCTGCACTCGATATTAGGATTTCCCTCGAGGCTTACGAGGGAAATCCCCGTCCTCCTAGCGGCGTCTTACGACCCTGGTCGAGGCGAGAAAACCCACGAGATAAAACCCGATAGAGCTAAACTAGACTCTAAACTAAAGCTAAAGGATAACTTAACCCAAAATGGGTAAGTAAAGAAGCGCTATAACTCAGAAAGTAGAGAAGATAAATTATGTTAAATATGAAAGTTGAAATACAAGAAAAGATACAAGAGCTTTACCAGAACTCCGAAGACTCCAGAACCCCGAGCGAAGCTCGACTCAACTCTACTCCCAACTCTAATCCTAAACTAAGAAATGGAAAGGAAACTCCTCTTTGGTGTGTGTCTTGGAGTGAAGATGAGAGGACCTTTTATAGCTCCCAGGTTGGTGGACCAGTGTAACTGCCAAGCCAACGACCGTAGTAACCGTCACGAAGAAGCCCGGCATATTTGGTGGAGTTCCTAGGTCGACCGGCCATGGGGTGAGCCGATCGGCCCCCACGTGGCTCGGTTTGGCACCGCCTTTCTCCTGAACGGTCTTGATGCAGTGCTGAAGTCGGTAGTCAAAGGGTCCAAGGCGGTTGTGGCCGTTGGAGGGCCAGTCGGCCAGGGACTAGGCCGGTCGGCCTAGTCCTGATGCCTATGGTCCCTTCGTTCCACCGACTTTGTCCTTGAACGGTGAGATGCTTGTCCATCTAGGAGTTCACATGGATCAAGCTCTGGTTCTTCCTGCATGTGAGCCTTTTGATCCATGGTGGTCTTCTCGGGTCCTCTGAGTAACTCTTGTTTGCAATGTGACTTTGTCCATCTTAGTTGTGCAGCGTGTCGGGAATGTGTCCTTTCGAGACAAAGCCGGGTCGATCGGTCATGAATATGGCCGGTCG
The DNA here is from genome assembly GCA_015342445.1 of Digitaria exilis. Classification (NCBI taxonomy): domain Eukaryota; kingdom Viridiplantae; phylum Streptophyta; class Magnoliopsida; order Poales; family Poaceae; genus Digitaria; species Digitaria exilis. The sequence continues at coordinate 4,652 of JACEFO010003203.1, read as the reverse complement.
ATCTGGCTTTTCATCTTTTTCTGTCTTTTTCATCTAATCTCACCCGCAAGCACAACTCATCCAAAACTTGTGGAGTTTGGTCAAGTATAAGCATTTCATGCATGGAACATAGTATGATTTTCTTTTTATTCCCGAAAAGTTGACGGTCACTAAAGGATCATAATGGCCGTCAACACACCCCCAAGCTTAGACGCTTGCTTGTCCTCGAGCAAGGCTAAAACCTTAGGTTCGGTGGGTCAGGAGTTTCATCAATGTTTATACTCAAGAAATACCAAATGCATAAACCACCACTCTATCTAGGTATGTTGAATAAGCGGGCATTTAGAATTCATACCTTGTACCTGTGGGGCTTACGGTCTCATGTTTGTCTTTGGCAGTTGAGAGCCTAAACGGTCCTTTTCAAAGCAGTCCCTACAGCTGTCCAGGTTCCATCTCAGAGATAGATTTTTAAAATGTGGTTAAATCATTCCCTGATGGCTACTCTCAATCACTCAAGGTGTTTTTGTCCTCCCTTTAGTCAGAATTTGACTAACTCTTCCTATTCTAAGGCTGAATATGTGGAGTTCATAGGAAAGGAAATTGCATACCTTTGTTACCTTTGTTGTCGAGCCGAAGAACGGTTCGCAAGAATTGGTACTCATCAAATCCCAATCTTTGGAATTCATAACTTTCAGGGGAGAGGGAGAGAATGGACTCACACTTTGGAATGGAAGGTCTTTTGGACTCCTTGTTTCTATCTCTCTTTTGATACTGGAGTGATTATTTCTCTTCTCCTTTCAGAGTGTCTATGTTCACTCTTTTCTCTTTTGCTCCTTTTTTAGAGAAGATAATCACTCACTCTTTCTTCTTTTTGTCACAGAGAGGTGTATACAGCATGGAGTTTGGATGACCTGGAAGGATGGAATGGGACACAGTGGAGATTTTGGGCTAAATGTTGTGGGATGTGTCAGCAGAAGTGTATATCAATTCCGGAGTGGACAATTGACATGCCGGACACTTTTGAGGCTAGCAGAAAATGGGTACGCAAAGGAAAAAGATAGGTAGATGACAAGCACCTTCTTCAAGCGGACACATTATTCGGCAAGCCTCAAAAGAACATAAGTAGCATGTGGTGGCTAGAAGTATATAAATATGTTTTATAGGGCTCCATCAGGGAAGATTTTTCTTTTAGTGTTTAAACAAAACTTCCGAGAGGTTCCCTAGTAAGCATGCAGCTATACTTCAAAGCAAACCATATCATTGCTCACAACAACTTAGACTAAAAACATTTCTGCTCATGCTCCCACAAAGTACACAGCAAATCGAGTGCCAACGAACTCAACATTCTAGGAGAGTAACGGGTTATGAACGAGGCATTTAGAGAGCATAAACAGAGCAACTGTTCATCATTCCCAAAGATAGGATCCTCACATATGATTCCATGCATAAAAGCTTAGGAGCTTGTTATTCAATCTTCCAAGATTATTTATTATATATATATATATATATATTTAAATTCTATTTAGATAAACAAAAACTACATGGCAACCTATGACTGGCAAATTGGCTAACTGGCAAGCATGGCAAACGGGCAACATGCAACTGGCAAGCATGGCAAACGAGCAACTGACAAGCATGGCAAACGGGCAACGGGCAAGCATGGCAAACGAGCAAGACAAGGCATTCAAGAAAGCTGGACAAGGCTGGCAGCAGGACTTACCTGGGTGGAATACCCACACCTCTCCCCCAAGCTTCAATGAAGCTCACGGGTTAGGATAGTTGGGGTTGAGGTGCATGTTCTGGAAGAAGTTGGCGCAGTTGTACTGCATCGCCGTAGTCATCCCCCAGTTTTGCTGAGTGAGGTCCGTGTTGTGGTGAAGGTCATCACCCAGTTGCTGCTGCTGGGCACTCATCGTGTCGAGCTGGTTACAGAGCTGTGAGAAATCCCGAGCCATCGGGTTCTCGTAGTCGTATCGAGCCGATGTTGACGGACCTACAGTCCGACCAGAACTCGTACCTTCGCTTTGATAGTACCGGCTGTAGTCATGCTGTGACATCCCTGGAATTAGCACCTTAAAAACACACTAAAAATAGGATCAAAGGGTAGCATTGGTTGTAGCACACTTGATTTGAATTTAAATTCGAAATTTGAATTTCAATAAGGCCTTTTTGACACCCAACTGAAATCTCAAGAATTTTTTACTAAACATAAAAATCTCCAAAAATAAAAGTTGTTTGTCATCACAAATAAGGCCTAGTCACTGTTGGTAACTTTTTCAAATTTTGCAGTTAAGCCCCTCAAAAACTCAAAAAACAGTGCTGAACGCCTGTTTGAAAATGGCCTGTTTGAGCATGAAAAATTTGAAATTTCAGGTTCACACCAAAAAGAAAGTTGTGTCCCACATCCCAAACTCCAACTTTTATATTTGCACATTTGAATGTTCAGTTAAAATTTTTGGAGAAAATTCACAGAGAACAGAGGAGCTCCACGGGTGCCTGCCAGCTCGCCCTGGCGCGCCCTGCCCCGGCCGCAGACCGGCCGCCACGTGGCCGGCGAGCGGCGGAGGCCTCGCCTGGCCGGCCAAGCCGCGGCGGCGTGTTCCTCTTGTCCTAGCGCGGGTGTCCGGCCTCTCCTGCGGTCACATCGCGGACTACGGCACCCCTGCTGCCTCGCGCCGCGGAACGCCATGATGGCGAGCAGAGCACGGCCACTGACGCCGCCGCGCGCGCGCCGCGCTGAGCCGACCGCAGCCGATTCCCTCCCGCTACACGCCAGGCCTCTCTGCAGTGTATCTCTCCTCGCTCACGCCACGATCTCCAGCCCCCACCCCCTCCGTTCGAGCCGCCCGAGCTCGCAGGCGCACTCACGGCGACCCTGACGGCTCGAGCACGCGTACGCACGCCCACAGCCGCCCCAACCAGCTCTAGCTGCTCCTTTTGCTTTGCCAAGTGACCCCTGACCTTTGCCTTCGCTCGTACCCCAGCCATTCCTCCTCCTCCGCGCTCGCAAACCTCGTCTTCAACCTCTGGCCGCGAGAACCGAGCTCGAGCGCCGGAGCAAATTCGCCCCCGTTCCTCCACCATTCCCAAATTTCCTGCACACAGAGCTAGACCACTTCCTTAGCTTCCGTTTCCCCCACTTCTCTCGAGCTCCCCTCAACTCTCCGGCGAGAAATCGGGATTTCCCCCAAAATCCCCATTTCCGGCCGCCGGAGCACCTCCACGTCGAGCTACCCCTTCGAGCCATCCCCAACGCCAACCGAGCATCCCAACGTCTTTGCCAAGTCCCACTGGTGCTCACGAGCCCCTCCAACCCCGGTGAAAGCCACCGACCTCGCCGGAGTTGAAGCCGCGGCAGCCGCACCACCACTGCTCCGTCGCCGGCGACCTCCGAGCCTCCTCCGGCCTCCCAACCACCACCATTCGACTCGTGGTGAGCTGCTCGTCCTTTTCCCCCACCTCTCCGACCTCCTCCCACCGTCGTTTGGCCGGCGCAACGCCGTCGGCGAGCCGAGGGCACATCTTCATCTTCTTCCTTTTCGCAGGGTTCCCAGTGAAAGAAGTCAGGGACCTGTTCGTGAGGTTTTCAAAAGTTCCGAGGGTCGCGGCGTAAAAAGATTCTTAAGGTTTAGCTCATTTTCTCGAAATCTTGTAAAATCCACTAAAAATCGTATAAAAATCGGAAAATGCACAAAAATACTCCCTGGACTCGTGAGGTTGTAAACTCCAATCTCATGTTAGCATGTATACACTTTTTGTGAACAGTTTTTGAATTAAAATTCAAACTCAGTTTAGAATCTTGTGCACCATTTCAAATCCTGAGCTCTTCTGAAGCTGAACTTTGGATATGTTGTTTGTGATGGCTTTAGACGCCTTTTGTCCAAAGGAGACCTAAAAGTATGGACTGTAGCTTCAGTTATGATTTATTTTGTGATTCCTGTTTTAGTTTAGTCCTGCAATTATTAAAAATAATCCATGCAGCCAAAAATCACCATTTTTCACCAGAGGTCTAGGAACTTGTTAGTACATGTGGTAAAAATGCTAAACTTAATTTTTGACCCTGTTTAGGCTAGCAAATAAATAGATGTTGGCTTTCGGATAGAAAATTATTGAGCCGGTCCAAGTGTTATTTTTAGCCACCACTTGGCCAGAGCCTTTCCCTAACTCATGCCTAGCTCTGGTAGAAAAATTATCTGTTTTGAAGGTAGTTTTAATTTTATATGAATTAATCTTATTTCTTTGAGTGGCAACTTGTACTATTTTTAATAAATTCTGTGTTGCTCAGATTGGGCTAACTTTTGGAGTGAGCCTAACTCTTATACTCCAGTAGCTGTCATAAAGTTTGTGGATAAAAGGGATGAACAGAAACAGAGAAACAAAAATGAGAAGGAACTAGAGTAGAAATGAGTTGTATAAAAAGAATAGGTCACTTTTGATAATTAATCAAATGTGGAGCATGTAAAGTTAAAATTCCAGAACTGCACTCTTGTTTAAAAATAATGGTTTGAATTGTTTTATATGTGCACACAATCCCCATTATAAAGGCATAAAATTTCCACCACACACCTTCTCCAATTTTGTGAAGAAAAGTATCGCCCAATAGTATGTCTAGGTGAATATGGCCTTCAAGGCCTTGCTTTTAGACAACTTAGGCAGCCACAATAAAGTTGTGC